>OY757017.1:74907655-75095437 GCA_963580285.1 Lucinisca nassula | reverse complement strand
TTGAACCATTCGAAAGGTGGTCTCTTGTCAGATGCCAAGTGCAGACAATACACAGAAAGAATGACTGAAACCTTTTAACTCTTATCCTGCTGTTCACGACAACCCCTATCTTTGCAAACAGTGTAGATCCAGATCAGATGGCTTCTGTACCCACAACCTATGTTTTAGAGCAGAAATAAAAATAAGATTTACCCCTGTGAACCCCCAGTTTTGCTATATAAAAGTGAGGTTCAAGGGGGCCAAATTTTCGTGATGCATTCTGTGGCATTTGTTCTGGGCCTGTACAGTGGTGTTTGTCAATGTGTCATTTTGGCATAATGGGCAATGGGCATGGTATGCTATAAAATAATAAATAATTCATTCAAATGCGGATTTATATGGCAGTCTATAGGGAAACTGTGAATGATTTATGTTAACCTTTACCCTGCTGAATTAATTTTTTTATCAATACTCCGTCCCACTGAATTGTTTTTATCAAATACTACCATTTTCAGCAACTTTTAACACGCAAAAACCCGTATTTTTCTTGATTTCTCCACCATTCAAAGCATATGGAAAACGAAAGTAGCCTACTGTCACTCAGCTGACTGAGTCGAAAAATCGTTTAAAACACCCTTTCAGAGCGTATTTTGGGCTCGATTAGATCAAGTTCGTCAAAAAGTAGCGATTTCCTCAAAAAAATTGCATCCTTACCCAGAAAACCCGAAGAAAATCCATCCAAAAACATCGAAACGGCAAGTTTTTTTTTTTCATCGATGCCCGGATGTTATTTGATACTGAAATGCCAAACCGCACCGAAAAACGAGAGTTCCTCCTTTTCTATGAGTCGCACCAAGCACACCAGTCAATTTCGGCGCACGATTGCGCCTACAGCGTGGCGCCATTACATTTTCACGGGCGCACGAATGCGCCTACAGCATGCTAAAGGTTAATATGACAAGTCTGTCATCCTTAAACAGTTGATAGATGGATGTCATGGTTTCTTGTTACAATGTAGGGGATTATCCTCACTCCTTTTAAGGTTAATTGATGCGCCAGGCATGTTTTTCTGCCAATACTTTACAAGGGAGAGAATCTTTGACACTTCCTGTTCGCTTTTCTATAAAATGAGCCCTCTACTTTGATAGGAATGAGAATTCAAATTTTGGATTTATTTTAAACTGTGACTTTTAGCTTAAGTTTTGGCCTTATATTTAACCTTGCCCTGCTGAGCCCGGATATGTATTATCTTTCAAACAATGTAGATCCAGATCAGATGGCTTCTGAAGAAGCCATCTGATCTGGATCTTCATTGTTTGTCATTCAGTTGATGAATTTGTTGCAATAATTTGCATCAAGTAATCTGATTGGTTGATATTCATTTGTGGGTGTGGCATATTTAAATATTCAGCAGGTCAAGGGTTAAAGGGAATGTTCCTTGAAGCGATTAATATCAAACTGTAATAAGCCGGAAAATGATTCTTTGCATCACGAAAACACGCCTATATAATTTTCACTCCCTTGAACCCCACTTTTATACAGTAAAACTGGGGTTTCCGGGGGTATACCTTATTTTTCTTATTTCTGCTCTAAAATATAGATTGTGGGTACTCGTTAGAACCGCCTCGATGAGGCGGTTCTAACGAGTGCCCACAATCTATATTTTGGGTACTCGTCACAATCTATATTTTGAATAGAAAAAAGAAACATATCACAATTTTTCATCATAAAATTTTCATTTTTTCGGTGATAAAGGTGACAAAGTATTTGTATAGGCTTGTTTTCGTAATGGGGCATGATGACACACTGGAAAACTCAAATCAGCCTGCACAGGCAGGCACTCAGGAGAAAGCTTAATGCCTCTCAAGCTATTTTGGATTGGAGTAAATGGCTCTCTATCTACGGCAATGTTACATCAAATGGATAAATTTTATCCAGGTGATGAACTGTTATCACACGACCATGTTTGAGAGTGGTCTATTCTGAAAAGAAGCACATTCTTCCTTTTCAGAGTAAACCCCCTTTCTGTCTGGAGGATATGCAGACACAAATTCCTGCAGATATTATGGGAGTTATGGACCTTTTTTCAACTTCATTTTTACATACGTAAAATGGTTTCCGTTCAGTATCTTTTGAAATGATTGGTAGATTGGATTCATATTTTATATATTCATATTGAGCACGAAGTGCTTAAGGTGAGCTATTGTGATCGGCCTCTGTCCGTCGTTCATGTGTGTGTGCGTCGTCAACTTTTGCTGTAAGCAACAGCCGACAGATTTTGAAATGATTTCACAGGAATGTTCCTTGGGTGACCTACCAGAATTGTTCAAACCGTTCTGTTCTGATGAACAAGATGGCCACCAGAGCTAAAAATAGAAAAACCTTTAAACTACTTCCCTTCCTTAACCAGTGTATAGATTTTAAAATAATTTCACAGGAATGAAATAATTTCACAGTAATTTTCCTTGGGTGACCTAACAAATTTGCTCAAACCATTCCACTATGATGAACAAGATGGCCACCAGAGCTAACAATAGAAAACACTTTAAACGACATCTCCTTAACCAGCGGATGGATTTTGAAATAATGTTACAGGAATGTTCCTTGGATGACCCTCTACCAAAGTTGCTCAAACCCTTATTGCTTGGATAAACAAAATGGCCACCAGAGCTAAAAATAGAAAAAAAAATTAAACAACGTGTGCTTCTTAACCAGTGGATGGATTTTGAAATAATTGCACAGGAATGTTCCTTTGGTGAACCTCTACCAAAATTGCTCAAACCGTTCTTCTTGTATCAGCAAGATTGCCACCAGAGCTAAAAATAGAAAAACCTTTAAAAGATTTCTCCTCCTCAACCAGTGTATGGATTTTGAAGTAATTTCACAGGAATATTCCTTGGGTGAACTCTACCAAAATTTCTCAAACCGTTCTGCTTGGATCAACAAGATGGCCACCAGAGCTAAAAAAAGAAAAACCTTTAAATGATTTCTCCTCCTTAACCAGTGGATGGATTTTGAAATAATTTTACAGGAATATTCCTTGGATGACCCTTTACCAACAATGCTCAAACTGTTCTGCTCTGATGAAAAATGGCCATCAGGGCTAAAAAATAGAAAACCTATAAACGACTTCTCCTCTTAAACCAGTGGATGGATTAGGAAATAATTTCACAGGAATGTTCCTTGGGTGACCCCCTACCAAAATTACTCAAACCCTCACGCTCGGATGAACAAGATGGCCACCAGAGCTATAAATAGAAAAACCTTTAAACAATCTCCTCCTTAACCAGTGGATGGATTTTGAAATAATTCTTAGGTGAGTTCCTGTACCAAAAATGCTCAAACTGTTCCTCTATGATGAGCAAGGTGGTAGCCAGAGCTAAAAATAGGCAAAAAAAACAACTTTCAATGGCTTCTCCTTGTTAAACAGTGGATGGATTTTAAAATAATTTCACAGGAATGTTCCTTGGGTGGCACTCTACTAAACTTGCTCAAACTGTTTTGCTCCGATGAACAAGATGTCCGCCAGATAAGTTCTTTCAGCACTTATTTCACAGAACACCATTTGTACTACATAGATCAGGCGAGCAATCTACTGCCATCATGGCCCTCTTGTATGAAAATTGTCATTTTAAAAGTTAAATAGATAGGATTTTATACAGAGGTATAAGGTCAAGTTTGGTTTTGGGTAAAAGCCACCAGAGTTATGACCCTTTTTTAACTTCATTTTTTTGCTGAATGCTTGTTTCCAGGTGAGGATGGCCCCCCTGGCGGGACCAGCTGTGTCCTATTGACACATATCTAGTTTTTCTTATATTTCTTATATTGCTGCTAATTTTCTCTGAAAAATATTTTGTATGTCATCTTTTAAGATCTTGCTTAGTGCTTTAAAATGCATGAGCTACATTGAGTGTCATTAATAACAGACAAAGACCGCCATTACGAAAACACGTCTATACAAATACATTGTAAATTAAACCCTGAAAAAAAAAACAACAAATTTTAAGATGATTATTTTCTTATCTCTGCTCTAAATATAGGTTATGGGTACATGTTAGATCCATCTCATTGAGGCGGTTCTAACAAGTACCCACAATATATATTTTTGTATCAGAAATAAAAAAAAAAATAAAGTTTACCCCTGAAAAACCCAGTTTTACTATATAAAAGTGGGGTTCAAGGGGGTCAGAATTATATGTGTGTTTTCGTGATGAGTGCATGGTTTAAAAACACCAAACTTTTTTTAGTTCACCTGACCAAAGGTCATGGTGAGCTTTGGTGACTGTGAGATGTCCGGCGTCGTCGTCCGTCGTCAGCCGTCCATCGTCCGTTGTGTGAAACTGTTTCTTGTGAACATACTAGAGTCCAAAGTTTTGGTCCAATCATCATCAAACTTGGTCAGAATGATCATCATGACAATATGTCGGTCAAGTTAGAATATGGGTCATGTTGGGTCAAAAAGTAGGTCACCAGGTCGAATCAAAGGAAAACCTTGTTAACACTCTAGAGGCCACAATTTTGGTCTAATCATCCTCACTTGCACAGGATGATCATCTTGATAATATCTTGGTCAAGTTCGAATATGGGTCATGTTGGGTCAAAAAGTAGGTCAGTAGGTCAAACCACAGAAAACCCTTGTTAGCACTCTAGAGGCCACAGTTTTGGTCCAATCATCCTCAAACTTGCTCAGAAGGATCGTCCTGACAATATCTCAGTCAAGTACGATTGTGGGTCATGTCGGATCAAAAAGTAGGTCAATAGGTCAACTCATAGAAAAACCTTGTTAACACTCTAGAGGCCACAGTTTCGGTCCAATCTTCCTCAAACTTGGTCAGAATGTTCATCCTGACAATATCTCAGTCAAGTTTGAATATGGGTCATTTCAGGTTAGGTTAAAAAGTAGGTCAGTAGGTCAAATAATACAAAAACCTTTTTAACACTCTAGAGGCCACAGTTTTGGTCCAGTCATCCTCAAACTTGCTCAGAATGATCATCCTGACAATATCTAGGTCAAGTTCAAATATGGGTCATTTCGGGTCAGAAAGTAGGTCAGTAGGTCAAACCACAGAAAAACCTTGTTAGCACTCTAGAGGCCACAGTTTTGGTTCAATCATCCTCAAACTTGCTCAGAATGATCATCCTGACAATATCTCGGTCAAGTTCGATTATGGGTCATGGCAGCCAAAAAAATAGGTCAGTAGGTCAAATCATAGGAAAACCTTGTTAACACTCTAAGAGGCCACAGTTTTGGTCCAATGATCCTCAAACTTGCTCAAAAATGATCATCCTGACAATATCTCAGTCAAGTTCGAATATGTGCCATGTTGGGTCAAAAAGTAGGTCAGTAGGTCAAATCATAGAAAAACCTTGTTAACACTCTAGAGGCCACAGTTTTGGTCAAATCATCATCAAACTTGCTCAGAATGATCATCTCTACAATATCTAGGTCAAATTCGAATATGGGTCATGTGGGGTCAAAAGTAGGTCAAATCATAGAAAAACCTTGTTTACACTCTAGAGACTGCAATTTTAGTCTAATTATCATCAAACTTGCTCAGAATGATCATCTTGACAATATCTAGGTCAAATTTGAATATGGATCATGTGGGGTCAAAAAGTAGGTCAGTAGGTTAAATCATAGAAAAACCTTGTTAACACCCCTTCGAGGAATTTAAGAAATGGTTCTGGAACAATTCTGGAACTAGTTCTAGAATTGTTCTTGAACATTAAATGGCCGTTCTAGAAAAAAGTTCTAGAACATATTCTAGAATTTGTTCTGGAACAATTCTAGAATTTGTTCTAGATAATACATGTGCAGCCCCTGTGAAATTATCAAGAACAAATCAAGAACTGTTCAAGAACTTCTTGAACCGGTTCTAGAACTTCCAAGTTCTTGAACTACTTCTTTACAGTTCGAGAACTTCAATTAATGAAACTTTTAAAGAAAAATATTTTGAACTGGTTCATGAACTAAGGGAGTTCTAGAACCAGCCATTTAGACTGGCCATGGACAGTTCAAGAACTTGTTCTAGAACAGTTCTTGAACCATATAAAAATCTTGAACCATTTCCTGAATATGTCCCAATGCTCACACATGTTTAATTGACACACCGACCCCTGGCAATCTCCTACACTACTTATCTGTAACATAATCTCTACCTGTTCCCTTAGCAGCCAGAAGGAATTGTTTCTTGTATGTGCATGCATTTAAAGAATCATTTCCATTTTAGCTGTGAAATAACATAAAAAATCATAATAAAGTTTAACCTAGAAAATCATTAATATTCAGCAAACAATTGAACATTATTAAAAACTTACAGGTCAGTTGGGCTTTCCAAAATAATGCATAGTACATGTAATTTACTAGAAAAATTGATGATTTAACCTCTAAATCCTGGCACAATCCATTACACAATAGATAGTCCATGTTTTTCGGACTTTAGCATGTTTCCGTGTATTTAGTGGTAGATAACAAATATGTCTTGTAATGTGCACTGTATCTCATCATGCAATTTATTTCAAGACATTAAAATGCAAAAAAATCCTAATTTAGCTCTATTTTCCCACTCTTTCTGTTGTCTGAATGTACTATATATGACATGGCTTTTGATTGGACAGTTTATGTAAAGCTAAACAACTAAAGTTTAGTAATTAAAATGTTATATAAAGCTAAACGATAGAATATGCGTACTTAAATATCTAGAATGCAAGTTCAAGAACTTTGCAAGTTCAAGAACCCTGGTTCTAGAACTTCATCTCTTCAAGATAAATAGTTCAAAATCAAAAAAAGATCCATGGACTTTGTTCAAAAAGTTCAAGAACAGTTCTTGAATTTCTTGAAGTGTTCAATATCAAATTTCAAGTTCTTGAACTTTTTTCACAATTTAAAATGCAAGTTCAAGAACTTTTCAAGTTCAAGAACCCAGGTTCTAGAAGTTCATCTCTTCAAGAACAATAGTTCAAGAATTGAAAAAGATCAACGAAGTACGTTCAATAAGTTCAAGAACAGTTCTTGAAGTTCTTGAAAGTTCAAGAACAAACTTCAAATTCTTGAACTTTTTTCACAGGGGCACTAGGCTACAGTTTTAGTCCAATCGTCATCAAAGTTGCTCTGAATTGTCCTCTTTTTAGCTCACCTGTCACGTAGTGACAAGGTGAGCTTTTGGGATCACTTTTTGTCCGTCGTCCGTCGTGCGTCCGTGCGTGCGTGAGTGCGTCCGTAAACTTTTCTTCAAACAACATCTCCTCCTAAACCACTGATCGGATTTTGACCAAACTTCACAGGAATGATCCTTAGGTGGTCCCCTTTCAAAGTTGTTCAAATGGTTCCGGTCCGTTGCACATATAGGTCACAGTAGCCAAAAATAGATTTTTTTCACCGAAAACTTAAAAAATCTTCTTCTCTGAAACCGCAAGGCCCAGGTCTTTGATATTTGGTATGAAGCTTCATCTAGTGGACCCCTACCAAGATTGTTCAAATTATAGTGCTGGGTCCAAAAATGCCCCCGCACGGGGGCCCTTTGGTTTTACATAGGCTTATATAGGGAAAATCTTTAAAAATCTTCTTCTCTGAAACCGCAAGGCCCAGGTCTTTGATATTTGGTATGAAACTTTATCTAGTGGACCCCTACCAAGTTTGTTCAAATTATAGTGCTGAAGCTAAAAATGCCCCCGCACGGGGGCCCTTTGGTTTTACATGGGCTTATATAGGGAAAATCTTTAAAAATCTTCTTCTCTGAAACCGAAAGGCCCAGATCTTTGATATTTGGTATGAAGCTTCATCTAGTGGACCCCTACCAAGATTGTTCAAATTATAGTGCTGGAGCTAAAAATGCCCCCGCACGGGGGCCCTTTGGTTTTACATGGGCTTATATAGGGAAAATCTTTAAAAATCTTCTTCTCTGAAACCGCAAGGCCCAGGTCTTTGATATTTGGTATGAAGCTTTATCTAGTGGACCCCTACCAAGATTGTTCAAATTATAGTGCTGAAGCTAAAAATGCCCCGCACGGGGGCCCTTTGGTTTTACATGGGCTTATAAAGGGAAAATCTTTAAAAATCTTCTTCTCTGAAACTGCAAGGCCCAGATCTTTGATATTTGGTATGAAGCTTCATCTAGTGGACCCCTACCAAGATTGTTCAAATTATAGTGCTGGGGCTAAAAATGCCCCCGCACGGGGGCCCTTTGGTTTTACATGGGCTTATATAGGGAAAATCTTGAAAATCTTCTTCTCTGAAACTGCAAGGCCCAGGTCTTTGATATTTGGTATGAAGCTTCATCTAGTGGACCCCTACCAAGATTGTTCAAATTATAGTGCTGGGGCCAAAAATGCCCCCGCACGGGGGCCCTTTGGTTTTACATAGGCTTATATAGGGAAAATCTTTAAAAATCTTCTTCTCTGAAACCGCAAGGCCCAGGTCTTTGATATTTGGTATGAAGCTTTATCTAGTGGACCCCTACCAAGTTTGTTCAAATTATAGTGCTGAAGCTAAAAATGCCCCCCGCACGGGGGCCCTTTGGTTTTACATTGGCTTATATAGGGAAAATCTTGAAAAATCTTCTTCTCTGAAACTGCAAGGCCCAGGTATTTGATATTTGGTATGAAGCTTCATCTAGTGGACCCCTACCAAGATTGTTCAAATTATAGTGCTGGAGCTAAAAATGCCCCCCGCACGGGGGCCCTTTGCTTTTACATGGGCTTATATAGGGAAAATCTTGAAAAATCTTCTTCTCTGAAACCGCAAGGCCCAGGTCTTTGATATTTGGTATGAAGCTTCATCTAGTAGACCCCTACCAAGATTGTTCAAATTATAGTGCTGGGGCCAAAAATGCTCCCGCACCAGGGCCCTTTTGTTTTACATAGGCTTATATAGGGAAAATCTTTAAAAATCTTCTTCTCTGAAACTGCAAGGCCCAGGTCTTTGATATTTGGTATGAAGCTTCATCTTGTGGACCTCTACCAAGATTGTTCAAATTATAGCCCTGGGGCCAAAAATGCCCCTGCTCTGGGGCCCTTTGGTTTTACATAGACTTATATAGGGAAAATCTTGAAAAATCTTCTTCTCTGAAACCACAAGGCTTAGGTCTTCGATATTTGTTATGAAGCTTCAGCTAGTGGACCTCTATAAAGATTGTTCAAATTATAGCCCTGAGACCAAAAATGCCCCCGCCATGTGGCCCTTTGGTTTTACATAGACTTATATAGGGAAAATCTTTAAAAATCATCTTCTTTGAAACACAAGGCTTAGGTCTTTGATATTTATTATGAAGCTTCAGCTAGTGGACCTCTACCAAGATTGTTCAAATTATAGCCCTCGGGCCAAAAATGCCCCCGCTCCGGGGCCCTTTGGTTGAACATAGACTTATATAGGGAAAATCTTGTTTTACATAGACTTCTATATGCAGGGTAAACCTTTAAAATCTTCTTCTCTGAAACCAGAAAGCCCAGGTCTTTCATATTCGATATGAAGCTTCATATTGTGGACCTCTACCAAGATTGTTCAAATTTTAGCCCTGGGGTCAAAATTGACCCTGCCCGGGGCCCACTTGTCATGCTTTGGATCAGGTGAGCGAACCAGGGCCCTCTGGGCCCTCTTGTTGTAATACATTGGTCAGGAGGGGTATTTTATTTGACAGAAAATGCTGTTAGCAAACAGTGCAGACCCTGTTCAGATGCCACATTCTGCAACGTCTGATCTGGGCCTATGCTGTTTGCCAGGCTACCCCTTCAGGGTTTTCCCGCCTTTTAGGGGTTATTATAACTTTAAACAAATATTCTGTATGATAATACAGTATCTCAAGTAATAGACGTTTCCGAGAACATAATCTTATGCTCCGCCTACTTGGTTACTGTTGCTACGTCCCACAAGCTTTGCAGCCAATATGGCGGAAACAAAGAAAGTCTGTGTAGATCTCGGAGGAGATTTATCAAGTATTCCGGACAATATTGGCGTTTCTTACTTACCGAGACATAAAATTTTAAACTTTGACAACAAAAAAAAAAAAAATAAATAAATAAATAAAAATAAAATAAAAATAAAAACAGCCTAACCGAAGGGCTAAGGAATTATAAAATAATTATGTGCACAATTTCAAAATATTCAGACTGGATAACTATCTCCAAGTTACCGCGAAATGTTGGCGTTTGGTACGGAAAACGAAAACACACACACACACACGCGCGCGCACGCACGCACGCACACAAATACAGCGAAGCTCCGCTATTAAGCCCACCTAGATCCATGGTACATTATGCTTTCAAAAGCGCACCTTGAAGGTTCCAGGTAGATCGTACATGTATTTTCTTTGCACCCCCTATACATCCTGTATGCTCAAGTGAAAGACCACCTAAGGGACCATTCGCAAGTAGTCTTAAGACCACTTCTGGGCAGTCCATTAGGTGGTCCCATTATAGGAACTTCACTACACAAGCACACATCCCACAACACACACACACATACACACACACACACACACACATGTACCTGTGCACAGTAAACACTTGTTTACTTAATTATAAGCAATGCGGTGCGAGTCGGCCCGTCCATGCTTATAAATCTTATTGGTTTCGTTGGGCGGCAGGGCTTGAGAAGTCATTTCATCTCAGTGTTGGGTAAAAGTCCCACAAAATGTGAAGCAACGTCTCCAAAATGACCTTTACAGTGTCAAACAAACAATCAAAACTTAATTATAAAGCATATGCTCCTCATTTCATCATACAATAATTTCACTCCGAGGGTACAATATAATGCAACCGAGAGTGGTTTTAATCATAACCCTTTCATGCAATCCGCATTAACTCTATATTTACTGATCCCTAATCAGACAGCCAAATGTAGATCAGCAGCCCACTCATCATCCTCTAGACCAGAGATCATGCTATGAGCATACATTACTACATGAGTCTTTACACCCACCGCATCAGTCTGCTTAATTACTCACTAAGGCACGAGATTTCGCGCATCTCTCTTTGAAAAGCCAGCAGACTATAGAACAGTTGCAATCTGCGAGGGTCCCAGTCAGACTGCGCAAATGTGCAGGCTGATCCCAGTCCTTGTTGCCCGCATAAGCCTTAACGCTGGCCCCGCAGCACACCGACCACACAATATTTGTGACTGCACTGCAGTCTGAGGAGAAAAATCTGTAAATAAAAATAAAAATCCAGTCGAGTGCCCCGACCGGGGATTGAACCCACGAAACTCGGGTTACAAAGCGAGCGATACAAGCACCAGGCACGGACCAACCAGACCAGTCAATTATGCACTCTTTATGGATATTTATTATGGTCGTACTACTACATTCCTCCATACTACAGAGAGACATTTGTTTCAAATGTTTAGGAGATACTAATGTAATAATATCACATTTCCAGCTTCTTTTGACTCCGCTGAATCTGCCCCGCCCCTGGGCTCAAACGGTTATCATCGTGGCACCAGGCACCATTGTAGTAGTAGGAAAAAATCTGTTTAGAAAAATCCAGTCGAGTGCCCCGACCGGGGACTGAACACACGACCTGTGGTTACAAAGCGAGTGACACAACGACCAGGCCAAAAGGCCCGGAGCAGTTAGACCGGCCACTAATGCACTCTATATGTATATGTATATACACATATACATGTTTGTTTGTTTGATTTGACGTTTAACGTCCCCGTCAACACTGTAAAGGTAATTTTGGAGACGATGTTTCCAATTTTGTGGGACTTTTACCCGGCCTTGAGATGAAATGACATCTCAAGCCCTGTCACCAAATGAAACCAACAGGGTTAATTAGCACTGACGGGCCGACTCGTACCGCTTTTCCTGGGAAGGCTTAGATCTTCTAAGCGGTTTACCAGTAGTCGTGTGCAGGTCGGTTTCAGCTCTGCGTGGAAGCATCATGCAGTCCATCTATTTCTTCAAGCCCCGATTGGCGGGGGCCATCATATATTCATGTACATATTTATCTAAATACTACAATATGACAAATGTTTGACAGTCCTAATAATAAACTTCCCACACAACCCCATTACCCTGAAATGCCCTTCCCCACTACCGCGTTTCTTTGTTTGTGGGAGAAAATGGCCGTTAGTGACCAACACAGCGGCACTAAATAAAATCGATTTTTTCGATTGGATGAAACAGCGCTCTTGATTGACAGCTCGGAAACGTCTATTCAGACTTTCAGGGTGTTTGGATCATGGTCAAAGTTCTTTTGGCTATTTTTAGAAAAAACATTGTCATCACTCGACCTACTTTTATTTAATAATTTCCCCACCATAAGCCTGCTACAGATTAGAAATGATTGAAATCAACCTTCAGGCTGCAGAAATATAAATGCTGCCAGACATGAAGGGGCAGACCTTTCATCTCAATGTTGAGGAAAAAGTCTCACAAAATTTGAAGCAACGTCTCCAAAATGACCTAAATAGTATAAACCTCATATCAAACTAACAAAATTGGTCAAATCATACTTGAGACTGCATTTTTGGTTCAAGCTTCATGAAACTTGCCAAGAATGTTTGCCTTTATAAAATCTTGAATATGTTTGAATATGGGTCATGTGGGATCAAAAGCAAGGTGATGAATAGACTCAGGTGAGCGATACAGGACCATCATGGTCCTCTTGTTTTGCGAATTTATTGTTCCTATACTCATCATCACAACAATACCTTTTGCCGACCCCTTTTTAATGGCGGCCATAGTTTCTGCACTATATTGATATGACACTGTAGTCAAAATCAATTAAGCCGCTCAGGACATGTCATCTGATTTAATGGCTCAATTATAGTCATAAATCGTAGTCGTTTGACAGCTGGGCTGACAGGCACTGGAATAGCTACTGGTGTATCATCCTGTGTTATAAGCCATGACATGATGAATCCTGTTTGTGGGTCGCTCGTGACTGTTATAGATACGGATCAGCCATTGTGGCTGTTCACTAGGACAGGAGAGATCACTCTTACACTAGACTGCCTTAGGTCCATAAAAGCTTCATGTGAACAGCATAGACTATGATCAGGCTGCACATCTTGACTCTCATTAACAGGTTTGCCATGTGCCTTAAAACAGCCACCCATAAAAAAATTATTAACCTTAAATACCCCAAATATTGGATATGGAAAGTTAAATATCTTGATTTTAGGGTCCAATAGTGCAAGTATGCTGCTTAGACTTTAACCCTTGTCCTGCTGAGCCCGGATATATCTGATCTTTCAAACAATGCAGATCCAGATCAGATGGCTTCTGAAAAAGCCATCTGATCAGGATCTTCATTGTTTGCCATTCAGTGTATGAATTTGTTGCAGTGATTTGCATCAAGTAATCTGATTGGTTGATAATCAGTAGTGTGTGTGGCATATATAAATATTCAGCAGGTCAAGGGTTAAGAGCTGATCAGTTTTCCCCGTCCCTTCTGTCCCAGTTCTTTGGGTGGTCAGTGACTCATTGACTTTTTGACCAACTGGGTAATCAACATTTTCAATCAGCTTTCAAGAGCTGTGACATTAGCGAAAATGTCTTGGAGAGTCGGTGCAGATGCAATACAATCAGTAGCCTTCATGTCCAGTCTTTGCTGTCCAATTGATCAATCTTGTTTATTGATATTCAGTAGATACATAAAAAAATGTTGAATTAAAAAGTTTGATATATGTTGACACTGAGTTAAATTCATAAGTGTCAAATTCAATCTTGTCAAATTTGATCGCGCCAAATTTGATAGTATCATCATTCTATTCTACTAAGATTGGTCTTGAGGCATTACCCCATTTAGTACCGGCAATCCCTAAAGTGGTACTTGGCAAACAGTGCAGGCCCAGATCAGACGCCGCGTTCTGCGGCGTCTGATCAGGGCCTCCACTCTTTGCTTAAAGTTCAGTCATTTTCCAAATAAATTTTGATGAAAAACAACCTGATACCCCCAGTATTTTGAAATGGACTCCTGCTATATAAAAGGAGGAAGATTCCATTTGGTACAAAAAGCGTTAAGTAGTTGTTTTCGGGTTCTGGCTTATTTGTCTCTAATATGCTACTCCATTCTTTTCAAGCTTTGTCTCATAAATCATCTGCGAATCTATTGAGTTTGCTTTGAGATTATTTCAGATAGTCACCATGTTGTGGTTGTGTTTGATTGTTTGTCCCAAAGTGTGTAGCGGCTTAACCCATTTTGTACTAAATGGAATCTTCCCCCTTATATACTGTAGCAGTCCATTTCGGAATTTAGGGGTGTCAGGTTTAGTTATTTTTAGAAAATTATTTAGAAAAACAAATGGTTGAACTTTCTGCAAACAGTGAAGACCCTGATCAGTCACCACTGGCGGTGTTTACCAATGACCTGTTTTTTGGGTTTCCCTCTTAAAATGGATTAAGACACAGTGACAGCTAGCGCTGGGTTGTGTCATCATCTAAACTTAATACCTCCGAAAAAAAAGGAAAATTTTATGATGAAAAAATTGTGATATTTTTCCTAGTTCTGTTCAAAATATAGATTGTGGGTACTCGTTAGAGCCACCTTATCGAGGCGGTCCTAACCAGTACCCACTATCTATATTTTAGAGCAGAACTAAGAAAAATAAAGTATACCCCTAAACCCCAGTTTTACTATATGAAAGTAGGGTTCAAAATTAAATAGGCGTGTTTTTGTGATGTATTTCGGTTTGATTAGTGGGGTTCAAAAAAAATTTCGCTCTCTGTCTGATCAGGGTCTCCCTGTTGGTTTCATTGGGTGGCAGGGCTTGAGATGTCATTTCATCTCAATGTCGGGTAAAAGTCCCACAAAATTGGAAGCAACATCCCAAAAATGACCTTTACAGTGTTGACGGGGATGTTTAACCTCTAATCAAACAAACAAACTGATCAGGGTCTACTTTGTTTGCTAACAGGATTTTCCATTCAAAATTGAATAAAAATGAGGAAAAAAAAGCTGAGAAGTCCAGGGCCCAGTTGTTCAACGAACAACATCGTTAGTTAACATATCATTAAAACTCAGATCGTTAAATATGGCTCTAGAATTCATCTTGGTGCTTGAAGGTTAAGAAACAGCAAAGTGCACTTGCATAGTTTGTGACACAAACTAATGCAAGCGCATTTAGCGATGCATTCAATACAGACTGACACAATGCACTGAATTATCTGTGATACCCCTCCCCCTTTAGTGAAGTGATGAGGCATTATTGCCCCATTATCAAGAGATAGCTCCATTAATTAGGGGCTCTAATTTAGGGATATTTAATGTTATTTGACAGTAGGAATAGCTCTTAATAAAGACTGACAGCTTCTAAAATGAAGATGAATGGGGACAGTGATTCATACCTGGGTCCCTCTTGGCTAAAAAAGAGGGGACAGCTGTTGTGATGAAGATCCCTTCAAGGCTGATGTTTTCCTGTCAAAATGAACGAACATAACAAAATTATGGGTTAAAATTTCAGTAACACATGTTCTTGCTTGTGAAGGATTAAGTTCTGAAAAGGTTAGTTCAGTTAAACTTATTTTTTTACCACAAATGGTAAACTGGTCAGGACACAGTAGAATTCCGCTATTAAGACCACCTAAAATTAAGACTTGTGCTTTAAAAAGCTTATTTTGAAGGGTGCACTTTATCTTTCTTTGTGTTTTCTGCCCACATTGTCCTCTGGCCAGGTACCGTCTTTGGGACTGTTCAAAAGTGGTCTTAAAGACCACTTTTGAACAGTTCCAAAGGTGGTCTTAATATAGGAATTTTACTGTATTAGTAATTGTCACAACCCACTTTCATATAGTAAAACTGGGATTTTCAGGGGTAAACCTTATTTTTCTTATTTCTGCTCCAAAATTTAGAGTGAAGGTACTTGTTAGAACCGCCATGATGAGGTATATCTAATGTGTACCCACAATCTATATTTTGAGCAGAAACAAAAAAATATCACAATTTTCGTCTTAAAATATTCATTTTTTTTCGACGGTAAGATTAACAATGTATTTATAAATTTGTTAACCCTTAAAGCCACAACATTTTATAAAAAAGACAAAAATTTATTTTAATTTAAGATTATTTTTCAGAGAAAATAAAGCTTGTCATCTGCCCAGCAGAGGATTTACATGTAATGTCAGGCCTAATTTTCTCAGAATTTCAATAAATGATGTCTGCAAAATTTGATGTCCTGATTAACAGTTTAACGATTAACACTCCAAGCAGAACTGCATAGCAAAAGACAATCCAAAAATGTTTTTCTTATTCAGAGAGAATATAAGACAATGTGCTTTTTTTACCTGAAGAGTACTGATATTTGTCTTATTTCTGCACGAAAACATAATTATCTTGTGGGTACTCACTAGAAGCACATCGGCAAGGCGCTTCTAATGAGTACCCACAACATACATTTTCATGCCGAATTAATACCCCCTCTTACCTGGAGCTATGGTTTTGTATGTAATGTGTCTACTGCATGAAATGTCTAGCCTTTTTTCTTAATAAATAAGTAAGCAAAACATATGAAAATCTCTTCTGCAGTTTTGCTTGGCATTTAAAGGTTTGTTGTTGTTGTTTTTTTTCTCCCTAAAAATTAATAAAAAAAGATATAGAATGGCTTCTGCTCTAATGGCAGCTTGGTTCATTTACCCATAAAATGCCAATCACGACAATTGTCGTCTGCTTTGTTATCTGCAGCTTACTTTAAAAATCATTGTTGTAAAAAGTGTGGACCCATATCAGACTGCTCCTCTAAGAGCAGTCTGATCTGGGTCCACATTGTTGGCCTGTATTCAAAAATATTTTTAAAAACAGTTTGCAAGAAGATTCAGCATACACATAAACAGACAACATTTTCAGATGCAGTTTTCTCCACATCTGTTTTCTGTGAAGATAATAAAAACGGAACAACGTCTGCTATAATATAAAAAAAATGTCATCTGTTGTTGTTTTGCTGGGCCACCCTTAAGGGTGTTTGCCCTGAAAAAAAAATCAGAAAAAAAAGGATGACGTCTGCTTCTGCACCAGTAGTGGTTGGTGCTGAAATGGCTATATCTCGAAAGAAAAAGACGCCGACGGGGTGTTATGGTAATAAACCATGGTTCCTCCAGACTTTCAGAGGTGTCTTAAAACCGAGGTCTCGCAGGGCCCCAGCCCATCTGGGCTTGGAGTAATAGATTGGGCTGATTGGGGCTTCCACGCAAAGCTGAAACTGACCACACATGAGTACTGGTAAACAGCTCAGAAGGTCTCAGCCTGCCCAGGCAAAGTGGTGCGAGTTGAACTGCCCCTCCATATAAAACCAGTTGGTTTGCAAATGGGTGTTAGAACTTGCGATTTTATTTCATCTCAGTGTTGGTTAAAAATCCCACAAAATTGGAAGCAACATCTCCAAAATGACCTTAAGTGTTGATGGGGATGTAAGACCTCATTCAAACAAACAAACTAAGACGGAGGTCCCATCTCCGTATGACCTTAGTTGTTGATGGGACTTGAAACTCAAATACAATGTTAACTCTTCAAGATCTAAGGAAAACTCTTGAGCAGACAACAATTTATTTTATTTATTTATTTTTTTTTTTTCAGAGAAAAAGTTGATTCACATGAAATGTCAAGCCCTATTTTCTCTGAAAAAAAGGGAGAAAAAAAATAACTTGAAAATGCTGTCTGCTGGTCATGATTGCTGCTTTGAGAGTTAACCCTTGACTGCTAAATATTCAATTAAGCCACATCAATTTCTGAATTTAGCCCTACAAATTCATAAAATGAATGTCAAACAGTGTAGATCCAGATCAGATGGATTCTGAAGAAGCAATCTGATCAGGATCTACACTGTTTGGAAGTGAACAGCAGGATAAGGGTAAATGATACATCCTGTTTGAACCACGTAGTTTACTGTCAGTGGATCCAGTATAGCAACAACTGACAGATTTAAGGCCGTCATAAATGATGGTTTTTCATTGGACTATCAGTAATATTATTTTTGGTTCCAGAGATTTAAGACCAGTCTGCCGTAATTGCTAGGTATGTAAAGTAGTCGACAATTACGCTCTGCACAATAGTGATTTTCCTGTCGGAAAGCCAATATGTGATTGTCTTACAGCAAATAAATGTCTTGGAATATGTCACTTCATTCCCGACACCTTGTTGATATGTGGATCACAGGAGTTGCATTTCCTCAGTTCTGCACAGTGACAGTCTATAAAATATTGATAATATTATAAATTGTGCAATAATGCACATCGAATGGCTACATATTTTCACAGATGTCATAGATTCGGTGTCTGCTCAAAGCTCTTCATTTAGGACCCTTGAAAAATCAGCACAATTGTCACAGCATAAAATGGCTGTTAGTCTGACGGAGGAGGGTCCTCGGGCCATATTGTACCTGTTACTACTCACATTTTTCAGCGGAAATACAGTAAAATTCCGCAATTAAGAGAGAAAATCTGCTTTTTAAAGCTATTGAGGTTTCAGTTATTCTGTCTGAGTTTTCTACACCCAGTGTCTTCTAATAACAGACCACCTTTGGGGACTGTTCAAAAGTGGTCTTTAAGACCACTTTTGAACAGTCCCAAAGGTGGTCTTAATATAGGAATTTTACTGTATTAGCATAATAGCCATATTAACCCATCAAAGTTTTGACAATTTATCAACTGTTGACATTGTTTTGAACAACTGGCTGTAGCTCTTTTCTGTTGCCATGCAGCCTAGCTGGACAGCCTTCCTGGTAGCCATTAAAATTGTCCTCACAGCCTTGTTGGAGTTCTTTGTCCTTTATGGCCTTGCCGGAAGTCTTTGTCCTTGTGGCCTTGCTGGATATCATTGTCCATGCAGCCTTGCTTTACAGCCTTGCTGGAATTCTTTGTCCTTTGTGGCCTTGTCGGAAATCTTTGTCCTTGTTGCCTTGTGGAAGGTCTTTGTCCATGCAGCCTTGCTTTACAGCCTTGCTGGAATTCTTTGCCATTGCAACCTTGTTGAAAGTCCTTGTACTTCCTTGTGGCCTTGCTTGGGGTTTTTGTCCTAGTAGCCTTGCTGGAAGCCTTTGTCCTTGCAGCCTTGCTGGAAGCCTTTGTCCTTGCAGCCAAAATGGGGGTCTTAGTCCTTGCAGCCTTGCTAGAAGTCTTTATCCATTCAGCCTTGCCGGGGGTCTTTGGCCTTGTAGTCTTGCTAGAAGTCTTTGACCATGCAGCTTTGTCTCTCAGCCTTGCTGCAAGTCTTTGGTCATGCACCCTTGTTGGAAGTTTTTGTCCTTGCAACCTTGCTGGAGGTCTTTGTCCTTGCTACCTTACTGGAAGTCTTTGGTCATGCAGCCTTGCTCTTAAACTTTGTCCTTGCAACCTTGCTGTTTTTTTTTCTTGTTTTTTGTCCTTGCAGCCTTGCTGGGGGGTCTTTGGTCATGGAGCATTGCTGGGGGTCTTTGTCCTTGCAGCCTTGTTGGGGTCTTTGTCCATGCAGCCATGAAGTCTTTGTCCTTGCAGCCTTGCTGCGAGTCTTTGACCTTGCAGCCTTGCCATGAGTTTTTCACCTTGCAGGGAATCTTTTTCCTTGCAGCTTGTGTTTTAGTGGGGTTTTCAAGGGTGTTATTTCACCGTCTTTTTGACGTGATGGGACCTAAATTGTCTAGTTCCTGTTAGGATTGATTACTAAGTTAATCAAAGCACTGAGAGTACTGGTGGGTCGATTGTCTCTGGGTGTAGATTTGGAACGAGGACTTACACTTAGACATTTAACACCATGTAGACCCTGATCAGATGCTGCGTTTTTTTTTGTGGCTCACCCTTAAATTCCTGTACTGTAAGCAAACAGTGCAGACCCTGATCAGATGCCGCAGAATGTCTGATCTGGGTCTACACTGTTTGTCAAGCCCAAACCATGATTCCAGCCCAGATTTTACAGATAACCCTTATACGCAACACGCTGAACTATCTTTGCTATTTTCTATAAATAAGTTACATTGATTTCGATAGTCACATGGACAACAGCACGAATTCAGTTTCTGTCCTTTATAACATTGGGTCGATTGTAAACCAATCGACCCAAAAATACTGCAGCAGGCTTAATTGCTCTTGTCCACGTGATTATCACTGACGAATAATATGATAAAGTTATCTCACACACAAATTAAGGTTTTAAACCTTCTCTTGCTGAATATTCATTTTAGCCACACCCATCTCTGACTTTGAACCAATCACATTGCTTGATGTACTTTATCCCAACAAATTCATAAACTGAATGTTAAACAGTGTAGATCCTGATCAGATGGCTTCTCAGAAGCCATCTGATCTGGATCTACACTGTTTGCAAAGATAGAGGTTGTTGTGAACAGCAAGATAAGGGTTAAGACAGATCGCTGAACATGAAAACCCCTATCTTTAGGAATAGTGTAGATCCAGATCAGATGGCTTCTGAAGAATGACAATGAATGGACCCAAACAGTTGTGTGGTGTTCTGGAAATTGTTGGTTTACCGTAATGATTCTACAGGCCTAAGCAAACAGTGCAGACCTAGATCAAACTGCTCTACACTGTTTGCCATTCTGTCTGCACCTTTTAAAGTCCTTGCTGGATCATGAAACAACAGCAAGTCCTCAAGGTGTCCCATTTTTAGCTCACCTGTCACGTAGTGACGAGGTGAGCTTTTGGGATCACTTTTTGTCCGGCGTCCGTCGTGCGTGTGTGCGTCAGTGCGTGTGTGCGTGCGTAAACTTTTTCTACAAATGACATCTCCTCCTAAACCACTGATCGGATTTTAACCAAATTTCACAGGAATGATCCTTAGGTGGTCCCCTTTCAAAGTTGTTCAAATGGTTCCGTTCCATTGCACATCTAGGTCACAGGAGCTAAAAATAGATTTTTAAAATGAAAACTTTAAAAATCTTCTTCTCTGAAACCGAAAGGCCCAGGTCTTCGATATTTGGTATGAAGCTTCATCTAGTGGACCTCTACCAAGATTGTTCAAATTATGGCCCTTGGGCCAGAAATGCCCCCGCCCCGGGGGCCTTTGGGTTTACATAGGCTTATATAGGGAAAATCTCTAAAAATCTTCTTCTCTGAAACCACAAGGCCCAGGTCTTTGATATTTGGTGTGAAGCTTCACCTAGTGGACCTCTACCAAGATTGTTCAAATTATAGCCCTAGGGCCAAAACTGCCCCCGCCCTGGGGGCCTTTGGTTTTACATAGGCTTTACAGGGAAAATCTTTAAAAATCTTCTTCTCTGAAACTGCAAGGCTCAGATCTTTGATATTTAGTGTGAAGCTTCATCTAGTGGACCTCTACTTAGATTGTTCAAATAATAGCCCTGGGGCTAAAAATGCCCCTGCCCCAGGGGCCTTTGGTTTTACATAGGCTTATATAGGGAAAATCTTTAAAATATTCTTCTCTGAAACCGAAAGGCCCAGGTCTTCAATATTTGGTATGAAGCTTCATCTGGTGGACCTCTACCAAGATTGTTCAAATTATGGCCCTTGGGCCAGAAATGCCCCTGGCCCGGGGGCCTTTGGGTTTACATAGGCTTGTATAGGGAAAATCTTTAAAAATCTTCTTCTCTGAAACCAGAAGGCCCAGGTCTTCTTCTCTGAAACCGCAAGGCCCAGGTCTTTGATATTTGGTGTGAACCTTCACCTAGTGGACCTCTACCAAGATTGTTCAAATTATAGCCCCGGAGCCAAAAATGCCCCCACCTTGGGGGCCTTTGGTTTTACACAGGCTTATACAGGGAAAATCTTCAAAAATCTTCTTCTCTGAAACCGCAAGACTCAGATCTTTGATATTTGGTGTGAAGCTTCATCTAGTGGACCTCTACCAAGATTGTTCAAAGTATAGCCCTTGGGCCAAAAATGCCCCATCCCTGGGGCCCTTTGGTTTTTCATAGGCTTATATAGGGAAAATATTTAAAAATCTTCTTCTCTGAAACCACAAGACTCAGGTCTTTGATATTTGGTATGAAGCTTCACCTAGTATAGCCCTTGAGCCAAGAATGTACTAGAGACACTGATTCTCAGGTGAGCGATTCAGGGCCCTCTGGGCCCTCTTGTTTAGCATTTTTCGGTAATAAGTCCAAGTTCAGGAGCCATTTTTCCTGCCCAACCCACCAGTGCTGGCATAGTGCTGTCAGTCCTATGATTGATTGTATTGCCCTTAAGGTGCTGAGAAAAACTACATCTGAAAAATATTGTCTGCTGAATCTTTTTTTTTAAATATTTTTTCATACAGGCAAAACAGTGTGGACCCAGATCAGACTGCAATCTGGTTTGGGTCCTCACTGTTTGCAAAAATGACTTTTGAAGTAATCGGCTGACGACGTTGACAAAGCAGAGGAAAATTGTCGTGATTTGCATTTTATGGACTAAAAGCTGAGTTTTGTTTTCTGATTTTGCCCTTGTTGACATTAGACACAATTTATTGTCAGATTTCATTTGATCTGTTTGAAATGATATTGACATTTTTTCTGGTTCACCCATTCTTGGTTGATGTAAACGCTCTAATAATTTGGATTCTGTAACTGACCTAATCTTTGGACACATGATTGGCTTAGTTATGCTTTTATTTCTTCCATTTATCCACTTTCTTTCTCTTTTTTCTTCATTCATCCCTGTACCTTGCTTTAACCCTTATCTTGCTGTTCACAAAAACCCCTATCTTTGCAAACAGTGTAGATCCAGATCAGATGGCTTCTGAAGAAGCCATCTGATCAGGATCTACACTGTTTGGTGTTCAGTTTATGAATTTATAGCAATAAATTACATCAAGTAATTTGATTGGTTGATAGACAGAAATGGGTGTGGCTTAAATGAATATTCAGCAAGATAAGGGTTAAATTCTCCTGTCTCTTTTCTCCTTTTCTTTAGGAGAAGATCTAGGTTTAAAGTTTAAAGCTCTACATGCTGGGTATTTTTCTTTCAGCAGGCGACATTTTGAAATGTTTTCCTAATTTTCCCAGAAAAAAAATATCCACAATTTGTCGTCTGCTGAATTAGCATAGAGAGTGCTAAAGGTTAACCCTTGTTCTTCTGAATATTCATATATGCCACACCCACTACCGATTATCAACCAATCAGATTAACTGTAGCAAATTATTACAACAAATTCACAATCTGAATGATAAACAATGTAGATCCTGATCAGATGGCTTCTTCAGAAGCCATCTGATCTGGATCTACATTGTTTCGAAGAAAAGGCATATCCGGGCTCAGCAGAACAAGGGTTAATCCCTTTGAACTCTAATCCCGATGAACATAACAACCCCTACCTTTGCAAACAGTGTAGATCCAGATCAGATGACTTTTGAAGAAGACATCTTATCAGAATCTACAGTTTGTCATGCAGTGTGTGAATATATCAAGTAATTTGATTGGTTGATAGTCAGATATGGGTGTGGCTAAATGACTTTATTCAGCAACAGGCCTCTGTGGCCTAGTGAGTAAGAGCACAGACTCATAACCATTGGGTCTTGCACAGCTGTGGTTCAAGCCTTGTTTGGGTCACATGAGACCCCAAGTTCTGCAATGGAAGGCCAGGTGGTTTTTCTCTGTATATACTCCCTTTCGCCAACCTCTGATTAACAATTGGCTCAGTCGCCCCTGCCCATCGGGGCTTGGAGAAATAGATTGGGCTGCATGAGGCTTCCATGCAGAGGTGAATCTCACCACATACGATTACTGGTAAACCCCTTAAAAGGACTAAGCCTGCCCAGGCTAAGCAGTGTGTCAGATCGTCCAATGCATTTAAGCCTTCTGGTTTCATTGGGTGGCAGGGCTTGAGTCAATGTCGGGTAAAAGTCCATCAAAATTGGAAGCAACGTCTCCCAAATGATCTAAATAGTGTTGACGGTGACATTAAACCTCAATTCAAACAAACAAACGATTGACTCAAAATAAGTGAAATAATCTTGAAAGGGCCGTAAAATCAAAGAAGAAAAAAAAATCAGCAGGATAAAGGTTAATCTGCCATCACGAATACACGCCCATATACTTTTGACCTCCTCGAACCCCACTTTTATATAGTAAAACTGGAGTTTACAGGGGTAAACCTTATTTTTCTTATTTCTGCTCTAAAATATAGATTCTGGGTACTCATTAGAACCGCCTCAATGAGGCGGTTCTAACGAGTACCAACAATTTATATTTTGAGCAGAAATAAGAAAAATATCACAATTTTTCATCATAAAATGTTCATTTTTTTCGGCGATTGAGATTACAATGTATTTGTATAGGCGTGTTTTCGTAATGACTCAGTCTTCCTCACTCTGAACATTTTTTGCAAACAGTGAAGGCCCTGATCAGATCTGAGCCTGCACTGCTTGCTGATGCACAGTTGACAGGGTTGCGGCCCGGTCTAAGTATGTAATGGATATACTCTTCACCAGCAAATTTTGGAGCATGTTCAATCCGCCAAATATCTTGGTATCACCATCACTGACATCCTTGATTGGGGTCAACATATCTCAGAGATTACATCTAAAGCAACTAGGACTTTAGGATTCCTTAGATGGAACTTGGCTTTTGCACCTAGGCAGACAAAGGATGTTGCATATAAAACATTGGTTCGCCCTCAACTTGAATATGCATCACCCATTTGGCATCCCTATGTTAAAACTCAGACTCAGCAGGTGGAGAAGGTGCAGAGGACTGCTGCTCGATGGACCTGTAGGCGATGGCGAAATAGAAGTAGCGTCGGTGACATGCTTAATGAGCTAGAGTGGCCGTCCCTGGAGGCCCGTCGTGAGCAGTCCTCTTTAACCTTCTTCTACAAGATACACTCTGATTCAGTGTCTATTGATAAAGATAGGTACTTGACCCCTGTAACAGTGTCGACCCAAACAAGGGCATCAAAAGTAAACGACTCACAATAACGTAGATACCAGTCCTATAGTGATGCCCTGAAGAACTCGTTCTTTCCTAGAACTATTCCCCAATGGAATAGTCTTCCCTCCTCTGCGGTGAATGCCAAGTCCGCAGAAGAGTTCAAAGCCCCCACAGTGTAAGATTGGGACTCAGAGGTATGCGTTTTAGGATACCTCTGTTATGCAGATTGTAAATAATTTTAAGGACGCATCCAGTGCCTCTCTCTCTTTTTTTTTTTTTTTCAGCTAAATTCTAAATTTAGCCACCCAATCAACTGAGGTAATGGCCAGATATGACCGACTCAGTATAAGAAGATAGATAGATGGATATACCATTATCTAAGGAGCATTTCCTTTATTGCAAATATTGTACATTACATGTATGCACACGGGCCTCCGTGGCCTAGTGGATAAGAGCGCTGACTCTTAGTCATTAGGTCTCTCACCGCCGTAGGTTCAAGCCTTGCTCGGGCCACGTGTGAGACGCCAAGTTCTGCAACGGAAGGTCAGGTGGTTTTTCTCCGGGTACTCCAGTTTTCGCCCACCTCTGATTAACGATCGGCGCGATATGAGTGAAATAATCTTGAAAGGGCTGTAAAACCCAAACCAAAAAAAAAAAAAAAAAAAAAAATTACATGTATGCACAGGCACATCATTATGATCATGTTAGGTAATCTTGAATTTAGACCCTGCAGTTATTTAGGGTAATTTCTCCAGTTGAAATTTCATCTGTGAAGTTTTAAACTTTTACATCAGTCACTGTCAGATTTAATTCCCAGTTTGTTATTTGATGTCAACCAAGTATTGTTGTAATTGATTGACAGGTGCCCTTAAACTACAGGCAGCTGAAACATCTGTTTCACACCTAGCAGAGTTATTCCCCTTTAGCAAAAACAAATTTGGTATGTTTATAGAAATTACTTTATACAGTGGAGTTTAATTATTATGTCAGTCAGTTGTTTTAATATTGATTGACAGGTGCCCTTAAATTAATCACCACAGTAACATCTGTTTTCCCACGTTTAAATAGTTATTCCCCTTGGGCTGGGTAAAGACACCTTATTTCAAAGCATGGATCATTTGTCTCTTTGTTTGATTTGAGGTTTAACGTCCCCATCAACACTGTATAGGTCATTTTGGAGATGTTGCTTCCAATTTTGTGGGACTTTAACCCAACATTGAGATGAAATGACATCTCAACCCCTGCCGCCCAATGAATCCAATAGGGTTTAGAAGCATGGACGGTCCGACTCGCACCGCTTTGCCAGGGCAGGCTTAGATCCTAAGTGGTTTACCAGTACTTGTGTGCAGGTCGGTGTCAGCTCTGCATGGAAGCATCATGCAGCCCATATATTTCTTCAAGCCCCGTATTGAAGACCATTTTGTTTAACACTTATAACCCATAACATGCCAGTCAGGACTATTGTTGTCTGCTTTGCTGTCTGCTGGTTACCTTAAAAGTAAGGAGGAACAGTCTGATTTGGCCCCACACTGTTTGCCTGTGTGCAAAAATATTTTTAAAATGTTTGCAGTTTGCAAAAAAAATTCAACAGACGACATAAACAGACGACATTTTCAGATGTAGCTTTTCTTGGCGTCTTAAGGGTTAAATTCCTGTTCTGTATGCAAACAGTGTAGACCTTTATCAGATGAGCGTTCTGTGATGTCTGATCTGGGTCTAAACTGCATTTGCATGAACACTTTGAAACCCCCACTTTATGTATAAAAGATGGCAACATACATTATTTCTGACAAACAACCAATCAAATTACTTGATATAATGTATAAGTTCAAATTCTCAAACTATCTATATTACCCCATCACGAAAACACACCTGTATAAATTTGGCCTCCCTCATATCGAAAACTGGTGTTTACAGGGGTATACATGGGCCCTGGCAAGCGATTTTGGTACTTATCGCCTATGCGAGCTGCGAAGGTTCAGGCGAGCCTGTGCAGTCTCGCCAGAACCTTCGCTGCTCCCTCATACAAGCAGTGAATCAAGAGGAACCTTCAGACAGAAAGCCATATCCCTGCCCCCTCTGAATGGCTGAGCATGCGCAGTTAAAATTTGTCATGACGGAATGCTCGAAGACACAAATTTGCTTGGCGAGGCTCACATATTATTTCTCTTATTTCTGCTCAAAAACATGGATTATAGGTGCTCATTCTAATGAGTACCTACAATCCATGACAGGGAAAACATTACGAAAACATGCCTATACAAACACAGTGTAAATTTTGCTGCCGAAAAAACAAAAATTTTAAGATGAAAAATTGCGATATTCTTATTTCTGCTCAACACAAAACATAGATTGTGGGCACTTGTAAGCACCGCCTCATTGAGGCGGTTCTAACGAGTACCCACAATCTATGTTTTAGAGCAGAAATAAGAAAAATAAGGTTTACCCCTCTAAACCCCAGTTTTACTGTATAAAAGTGGGGTTCAAGGGGGTCATAATCATATGGGCATGTTTTCGGGATGTGTCAGAATTTTTTATCTTATAAAATTTTTGTTTTTTTTCGGTGGTAAAGTTTACAATGCATTTGTATAGGTGTGTTTTGGGTAGTGTGGTACAGTAAAATTCCTATATTCTGACCACTTGGGACTGTTCAGAAAGTCGTCTTCAAGAATTTTTTCTGAATAGTCACAGAAGTGGTCTTGAATGCTTACCAACTGTGCTCAAGATGGTTACTGGGTGTAGAAATCTTTATTGATTACCGTATTCATTCCTTTTAGTGTCCATGCCCCTATAAGCGCCCACCCCCATTATTCTGAACTCGAACTGATATAAGTGCCCGTGTGCTTACCTCAAAATAAAGTCAGGAGAGGAAATTATGATTAGTGATTACATGTGTTGATTTTCAGTATCATTTGTAGTGGTCTGAGGTATAGTACCGGCCCCGATAGCTCAGTTGGTAGAGTGTCCGCTCCAGGGAACGGGAGGTCACGGGTTCGATCCCGGGCTGCCACATACCAAAGTCATTAAAAATGTTACTAGCTGCTCCTCGCTTGGCACTCAGATTTACAGGGTAGAGCTAGGACTGGTCGACCCAGTGTCAGGATAATGTGACTGGGTGTGGTATCATGTAATGTGTCTGGGACATGATACTTCAGTGAGGCAGCACTATAAAAGTGAGCATTGAGCTCCCTGTCGCAACCAGACACCGTCGTAATATGACTGAAAAATTGTTGAAAGCGACGTTAAACCCGAATTCACACACACACACACACACACACTGAGGGTATAGTAGTCGCAGGCGGAGCTATTAAGGTGTTGTCAATATAGTACTGAGTCCAACAGAAGATTCAGTTGTGTGCCTTTCGCATGCTTTCTGCAAGCAGACCAAATGACCAAATATACCCCAGACAATTTGACCAAATATACCCCACAGCTTTGAATTCACACGATCGTGTGACTTGGTTTACCTTTTTGTTAAAAGAATATTCCAAAGGCAGGTGCAAACGATAGCTCCACCTTGCTACTATAATATAGGTATATGTACCAACACTTCAACCCAATTTCTGAGTGATGTCATTGTTATGGTGTGTGGTTTTACACTGTTCTAATAAGCGCCCCGTCTTGGCAATTTTACTAAGCGCCCTGGCGCTTACAGGAGCGAATGCGGTAGTCTTAATTCAGCTGGTCCCACTGTATTTTTAGCTCACCTGACCGAAGGTCATGGTGAGCTTTTGTGACAGTAAGATGTCCGGCGTCGTCGTGCGTCGTGCGTCGTCCGTCGTCCGTCGTGCGTCGTCCGTGCGTAAACTTTTTCTTGTGAACACACTAGAGGCCACAGTTTTGGTCCAATTATCATCAAACTTGCTCAGAATGATAATCATGACAATATCTCGGTCAAGTTCGAATTTGGGTCATGTCGGGTAAAAAAGTAGGTCAGTAGGTCAAATCATAGAAAAACCTTGTGAACACTCGAGAGGCCACAATTTTGGTCCAATCATCATCAAACTTGCTCAGAATGATCATTGTGACAATATTTTAGTGAAGTTTGAATATGGATCATGTCGGCTTAAAAAGTAGGTCAGCGGGTCAAATCATAGAAAAACCTTGTGAACACCCTAGAGGCCACAATTTTGGTCCAATCATAATCAAACTTGCTCAGAATGATCATCATGACAATATCTTGGTCAAGTTCGAATATGGGTCATGTCCGGTCAAAAAGTAGGTCAGTAGGTCAAATCATAGAAAAACCTTGTGAACACTCTGAAGGCCACTGTTTTGGTCCAATTATCATGAAACTTGCTCAGAATGACCATTGTGACAATATTTCAGTCCAGTTCGAATATGGGTCATATCGGGTTAAAAAGTAGGTCAGCGGGTCAAATCATATAAAAACCTTGTGAACACCCTAGGGGCCACAATTTTGGTCCAATCTTAATCAAACTTGCTCAGAATGATCATCATGACAATATCTCGGTCAAGTTTGAATATGGGTCAAATGGTTCCGGTCCGTTGCACATCTAGGTCACAGGAGCCAAAAACAGATTTTTTTCACCAAAAACTTAAAAAATCTTCTTCTCTGAAACCACAAGGCCCAGGTCTTTGTTATTTGGTATGAAGCTTCATCTAGTGGACCCCTACCAAGATTGTTCAAATTATAGTGCTGGGGCCAAAAATGCCCCCGCACGGGGGCCCTTTGGTTTTACATAGGCTTATATAGGGAAAATCTTTAAAAATCTTCTTCTCTGAAACCACAAGGCCCAGGACTTTGATATTTGGTATGAAGCTTCATCTAGTGGACCCCTACCAAGCTTGTTCAAATTTGAGTGCTGGGACGAAAAATGCCCCCGCCACGGGGCCCTTTGGTTTTACATTGGCTTATATAGGGAAAATCTTGAAAAATCTTCTTCTCTGAAACCACAAGGCCCAGGTCTTTGATATTTGGTATGAAGCTTCATCTAGTGGACCCCTACCAAGATTGTTCAAATTATAGTGCTGGGGCCAAAAATGCCCCCGCCCCAGGGCCCTTTGGTTTTACATAGGCTTATATAGGGAAAATCTTCAAAAATCTTCTACTCTGAAACCACAAGGCCCAGGACTTTGATATTTGGTATGAAGCTTCATCTAGTGGACCCCTACCAAGATTGTTCAAATTATAGTGCTGGGACAAAAAATGCCCCCGCCACAGGGCCCTTTGGTTTTACATTGGCTTATATAGGGAAAATCTTTAAAAATCTTCTTCTCTGAAACCACAAGGCCCAGGTCTTTGATATTTGGTATGAAGCTTCATCTAGTTGACCCCTACCAAGATTGTTCAAATTACAGTGCTGGGGCCAAAAATGCCCCCGCCCCGGGGCCCTTTGGTTTTACATAGGCTTATATAGGGAAAATCTTAAAAAATCTTCTTCTCTGAAACCACAAGGCCCAGGTCTTTGATATTTGGTATGAAGCTTCATCTAGTGGACCCCTACCAAGATTGTTCAAATTTTAGTGCTGGGACAAAAAATGCCCCCGCCACGGGGCCCTTTGGTTTTACATGGGCTTATATAGGGAAAATCTTTAAAAATTTTCTTTTCTGAAACCACAAGGCCCAGGACTTTGATATTTGGTATGAAGCTTCATCTAGTGGACCCCTACCAAGATTGTTCAAATTTTAGTGCTGGGACAAAAATGCCCCCGCCACGGGGCCCTTTGCTTTTACATTGGCTTATATAGGGAAAATTTTTAAAAATCTTCTTCTCTGAAACCACAAGGCCCAGGTCTTATATATTTGGTATGAAGCTTCATCTAGTGGACCCCTACCAAGATTGTTCAAATTATAGTGCTGGGGCCAAAAATGCCCCCGCCACGGGGCCCTTTGGTTTTACATAGGCTTATATAGGGAAAATCTTTAAAAATTTTCTTCTCTAAAACCACAAGGCCCAGGACTTTGATATTTGGTATGAAGCTTCATCTAGTGGACCCCTACCAAGATTGTTCCAATTTTAGTGCTGGGGCCAAAAATGCCCCTGCCCCGGGGCCCTTTGGTTTTACATAGGCTTATATAGGGAAAATCTTTAAAAATCTTCTTCTCTGAAACCACAAGGCCCAGGACTTTGATATTTGGTATGAAGCTTCGTCTAGTGGACCCCTACCAAGATTGTTCAAATTATAGTGCTGGGACAAAAAATCCCCCCCTGCCACGGGGCCCTTTGGTTTTACATAGGCTTATATAGGGAAAATCTTTAAAAATCTTCTTCTCTGAAACCACAAGGCCCAGAACTTTGATATTTGGTATGAAGCTTCATCTAGTGGACCCCTACCAAGATTGTTCAAACTATAGTGCTGGGGCAAAAAATGCCCCTGTCCCGGGGCCCTTTGATTTTACATAGGCTTATATAGGGAAAATCTTTAAAAATCTTCTTCTCTGAAACCACAAGGCCCAGGACTTTGATATTTGGTATGAAGCTTCGTCTAGTGGACCCCTACCAAGATTGTTCAAATTATAGTGCTGGGACAAAAAATCCCCCCCTGCCACGGGGCCCTTTGGTTTTACATAGGCTTATATAGGGAAAATCTTTAAAAATCTTCTTCTCTGAAACCACAAGGCCCAGAACTTTGATATTTGGTATGAAGCTTCATCTAGTGGACCCCTACCAAGATTGTTCAAACTATAGTGCTGGGGCAAAAAATGCCCCTGTCCCGGGGCCCTTTGATTTTACATAGGCTTATATAGGGAAAATCTTTAAAAATCTTCTTCTCTGAAACCGCTAGGCCCAGGTCTTTGATATTTGATGTGTAGCTTCATCTAGTGGACCTTTGACAAGATTGTTCAAATTTTAGCCTTTGTTGATGTTTGGTATGAAGCTTCACCTTTAAGACCTCCCTCAACATTATGTACATTAAAGCCCTGGGGCCAATAATGGCCCTCTCTGGGGCCCACTTGTTACACTATGGATCAGGTGAGCGATCCAGGGCCATCATGGCCCTCTTGTTTATATTTTTTGGTAAAGCTGTATAATTCAATTTACCAAACTTTTTTCACCACTTCTAAAATTCAATTATAGTTCCCTGTTCTATAGTTTATGACAGACAGGTGCTACCAGAACATAAATAATATCACAATTTTCTTGTTAGCCTGTCATTAACCAATTAAACCCACTTTACATAACACCTTCACTCAGATTTAGGCAGTTAAACTGACAATCATTCAATGAAAATATTTAATATAGTTAATCTTTATAGTCTATGTAAGATGAAAGGGTTCTGCTAAAAGAGAAATTATTGACTTTAATGACAGTCTGAAAAATAAATGTTTTTCCCCAGTTACAGAATCTGAACATAGGGTGTCAATTTAAGTGGTCACTTTTATGAGCTCAGTTTGTCTCAATATAACAATATTTAAGCCTTGTTTCTGCTGAACACACTAAGCTCTAACTTGGCAAACAGTGTAGATCCAGATCAGATGGCTTCTGAAGATCAGGATCTACACTGTTTGTCATTCAGTTTGTGAATTTGAACAAATTCATATATATGAAGTGATTTGATTGGTTGGTAGTAAGAAATGGAGAAAAAGTCAATTATCACATAAGTGACCAGAAAAAGGTTCAGCTGAGTCTGCACAGGGACCTAATAGCACTAGATGCATGACTTCTTTTCCATATGAACTTATCTCGAGCTCTTCTCTCGGATGGTTGGATGAGCATACCTGCCAACACTCCCGATTTGAGCGTGACTCTCACGATTTATTGTGTGTCTCACTCCCCCACGATCGTATTTTGAAAATGGCCCAAATCTCACGAATTTTAATGCATCTCACGCTTAGAAATTCGCTAATTTTGCCATACCGGATATTTACATCGCAAACTGGTTATTATCGGCTTATCTGAATCGCTAATATATGCAATTAGAGCCGGGATACAGAACTATTGGAAAATCACCTCAGGTCACAGGTATATTTGGACTATTATTAGCAAATCTATTATTGGACAGGTAAATAAACAAAACTATCCATCTTGTCTGTAATCTATCTATCGGTAAATTTCTAAGTTTAGTTCTCAGAATAATCAGATATCGAGGCATCCCTGCGTTACAAAAATCATATTTAGGCATTTAATTTCTTCATTACATACTAATAATCTTCCATAAAAACGATCTTTTTCTCTTTTTTTTGACACTTTACAAGGCACCCAAAACGTTGTGTGGCGACCTATGGCCTATCTTGCATTTTGTTTATGAATCTATGAAAACGTAAACATTAGCAAAAACGCTCATAGTATTGATCAGTTGTTTATTTTAGCATAAATATGTTCAGTTTTCAATAAGATTTGATGAAGTTCTGTGGTAAAATGAATCATTGTATCTGACTTGTAAAGTGACCTAAGTCACATATATTCGGACAGTACACAGTTTCATACATTTCACCACTGCATTTTGCACGTTTTATGCTAGGTGGGTGAGCTAGCACTTCCTTTTTTAATGGGTGCTTGGACTGGTTAAAAATTAAAATTTATTGGTGGTGGGGTTCAATTTATTTTTTTTATGGGTGTTGGGTCTTTGAAAAAGGTAGCACCCATCCCCACCCCCATACGGTTGGGAAAAAAAATCTCACTCTTTCAAATTTTTCCTGAAAATTCCCCGCGAGCCAAATACTAAAAAAGAAGGTGAAAAAGGGTCCACCGCGCGCAGTCTCACTCTTTGGATTTTCTCAATGTTGGCAGGTATGGATGAGGCGAAGCCTAAGCTATTGTGATCTGCGCATGGTAAGAGGATCTAAGCCTGCCCAGGCAAAGTGGTGCGAGTCGGACCGTCCATGCATATAAACCCTATTGGTTTCATTGGGCGGCAGGGCTTGAGATGTTATTTCATCTCAATGTCAGGTAAAAGTCACACAACGTCTCCAAAATGGCCTTTACATTGTTGACGGGGACGCTAAACCTCAAAACAAACAAAAACCTCCTAAACCATTGGATGCATTTTGAAATAATTTCACAGAAATGTTCTTTTTGTCTCCATTTACCAAAATTGGTCAAACTGTTGCACTTGGATGAACAAGATGGTCACCAGGGCTAAAAATAGAAAAAATTCTTTTGATGGCCAGTGGATGGATTTTGAAATCATTTCTTAGGCATGTTCTACCATAATTTTTGCTTAAACTGTTCTGCTCTTTGTATTGTTTGTTTGTATTGGAGTTTAACGGCCCAGTCAACACTATTTAGGTCATTTTTAGCCGGTCAGTTTACCTATCAACACTTTCCTGGGCAGGCTTATACGTAAGCGGTTAACCAGTACAGTGCACATTCTTTCGCCAGAAACTGGCAGCTGCCCTTCTTGAATCAGCGGAAGGGACAGAATGACCGTAGAAAAGATTCTGCTCTGATAAATGGTTTCAAAGGAAAGCTTTTTTGGTGACCTTCTGTCATAATTGATCAAATTATTCCACTCTGCTGAACAATATAGTTGCAAGAACTTAAAATAGATTTTCTTTTAAATTCTAACTCTAAAAGGAAGCAATTTTTCAGGAATGTTCCATGGGTGACCCTCTAACTATTTCGCTCCATTGAACATAATGGCCACCAGAGCTAAAGATATACAAGCCTCAAAATGACTTCTACTTCTTAACAGCCAAACTGTGTTTTTAAAAAATAATTTCACACTGTTCCTTTGGTCACTGTCAATCAAAAATTGCTCAAACCCTCTACTCCACCATAGATTACCTACAATTTCATTTGTACAATATGGATCAGGTGAGCGATCCAGGGCCATCATGACTCTCTTGCCTTATTTCTGCTGAAAAATATAGATTGTTGGTACTCATCAGAACTATCTCAGTCAGATCGTTATAATAATAAAAGCACCTACAATCTATATTTGGAACAGAAAATAAAAATTACAAATTTTCAGCTGATATATGCTTGCTCAAGAGCTATGAAAAATTAAATTTTTGGTACACATTACAACTGCCTCAGTGAGATGGTTTTAATAATATTTGCACCGGCAATCTGTATTTGGAGTGGAAATAACAAAATTATCAAATAAGGCTAGATCCAGAGCAATAAAAATGTCATTTGTATCACATTATAATGTGAAAGTGCCAAGAACAGGTTGAACTTATGACTGTTAAATAGAAGTGAAGGCAATGATCAGGAATCAATACAATTAACCCTTGACCTGCTGAATATTTAAATATGCCACACCCACTACTGATTATCAACCAATCAGATTCCTTGATGCAAATTATTTCAACAAACTAATAAACTGAATGGCAAACAATGAAGATCCTGATCAGATGGCTTCTTCAGAAGCCATCTGATCTGGATATACATTGCTTGAAAGATATGGCATATCCGGGCTCAACAGGACCAGAGTTAACAAAGTCCAAGAAGAGCTATTGCACTACCCGGGTGTCGGCATTGCCGCTGGCATTAGAATCAACGTCATTGTCCAAATTTTTGTTCAAGTTTTTATAATAAGAGCTTATAATTTCCAAACCTTACGATGGATTTGGTTCATATTTGGTATGATGATAGATATACGGCCAAACTTCTATTCAGCGATATTAACGGTGTATTTATTTCTGTTAGAAAGTTGTCCATATTTTTCGGATACACATGGTTATCCACAGGATAAGTGAGATTTATTTTGTCTTTGTCATCTTTAGTCTGTAATGGATCACCATTATGAGAGATCTACTGTATGGCTAAGTTTCTTGATAGACAATGCATCAATATTGTAATATTGGCTATTTAATGTCCAGGTCATCAACTTCTACAAAATGATCATGAATGTTGATAATTTTAGCACGCCTTACGAAAGTAAGCTCGAGCTATTGCCATACCCCTGGCGTCAGTTGATGGAGTCAGCGTCCGGATTTGGTTAAAGTTACTTGCACGCTCTTATTGTGATATTTTACAATTTTATTTTCAATTCAACTTAGCAACAGGAAAAATAGTCCGGGATTTGAGACCGGATTTCGAAAAATTTAATGCACCCAAAATTCTCACGCTTTATTTGTGCCATTTCATTGAGATAAGAGCCTAACCTATATGACATGTGATTATTTAGCAAATCTGGTGGGGAAAAGAGGTTGAAAATTCTAAGAGTTTACACCCAGCCCCATGCGGATGGTATAGTTGGATTGAGTTTAGTTATTTTTAGCTTGCGCTTACATATGAATGCTGATTTATTGCATCAGCCAAAATATTTGTCAATACTCGAAGACACCAAAATTCATGTTATGACGTAATTTCATCCTGTGTTACCATAAATTTTGGCCATTGAAATTTCACCCCAAAAATTTGGTAAATTCTACACTATTTTCGCGCTAAATAATTTTTAGTACTTTTTGAAACAATTTCTTTTTCGTCAGTATGAAGGACGGTTATTTTTGCACGTGCATATGAAACTTAATGACTCTGTTTCAATCCGGGCATGAACAAGGGTCTCAGATACCTGTGGAACAATGTACCACTTTTTCCTGTTGTGTCACAGATCGTGATCTGTTGTGTCACAGATCGTGAAAAAAAATTATATTAAAACCAACATAAACTAAATTATTTAACTGGCTGGTCATAGATGTATCATAACAGGGACCGATAGATATATTTTTGAAAAGTTACTGATTGCCATTTCCTTCCGGTTTATATTTAGTGATATACATCACCAAGCATATTTGTCAGCGGGTGAACTGGCAAGTGATTCTCTAAACTGGTGACTTGAAACAATCAACATTTAATGAATACATTGTATATTTTAAGAATCAATATACAAAGTTTCCGGTTTGTGCTGAAGGCTCCCCAAGTAACATCGACACTATTATATTTTAAACACGTAAATGTTACTGGCCACTTGAAATCTTACTTGGTACCTTATTTTCTGTTAAGTCGCACGACTAAAAATAAATTGTACCCGAGGTTTAATGTAACGTAAAGCCATCCCTTAAACATTCTTCTATCTTCCCTTTTCCCAGAGTTGTGGTATAACCTGTAAATGTGCATCTTAAGATGTCACCTGCACTTACTTTCTACTATTTTGTTGGGCAACCTGCCTACGATAGCCTTGTCCCTCTATTCACCATTAGCTGTGTCTCTTGACACACACTGATTAATCTATTCTTTATCTCCTTTATTACTACTTCCTTTTTCTGACATTTGTCCCATTTATTGATTGTTTTTGGTTTAAAGGCACGTCACCCCTTGTCCGTCATTTTTGTCCTCTCTCCAGAGAAAAGGAGAAAAGCGACAGAAGAGATAGTTGAGCAGATGAAAGTATGGGGCAGAGGAGAAATGGGAAAATGGAAAAGCAGAAACAGAAGAAATAACTGTTTCCCCCCTCTACCCATAACTGCTGAAAGAACAGCAGGTCTTGTCCAGTTGTAAGCCACTACCAGCTGGACGCCCTATTGACGCAAGATACACGTCACTTTTGCCTCACCCAACCACCCCAATTGTCCCATATAGATTGGCCAAAAAGGCCTTCTATAACAAGCCATCAGGAGTTATCACGTTTGAAAAACAGAGTGTATGCAATGATCAGGAATCTATACAAAATATCTCGCACCTCCCATTCAAAACACCAAATGAAAACGTCATGGATGGAAAGCCAGAATAACAGTTATTTCCCCACATGACCGAACGGCTATCCAAAATAAAAAAGGCATTAGCAATACATACATCTTAAGGACTAACTATGAAAATAATAAACCACAAAAAAGTATCGACGACGGGGTCAGTAAGAAGTTTTACGGGGGCCGAGGTGGGGTTAGGCACTTTAATAGATTTTAGATGGTCACACTACTCGCCCTTGATTGTCTTGGTTAAAACCGATAAATTGTTCGCTCTACATGATGGAGTTCTAGCTTATCAGTGCAACATCTCCGAGAACAGAAAATCAAACGACTAAAAAGATAAAACAACGATGAGGACTCGACAGCATGAAATAGCTAGAATTCTGCAGCAAAGGAAACCAAACAATTAGGCTCCGGTTAACCCTACCAGAGACAGAGCGTCAGACACCTACCTTCAGGCGTTCGGATGGAAATGTGTTCATACATAAGAAATGAACTAGGCGGGCGGATTAATTTACTTGAGGTTGAAACCTAATATGTCACCAGGGACGATGTATGGCATAATAAATGTTACGATTCCTACGTAAATCAAGCTTCTTCTCTTCACCTTTGTCAAGAAGGGTGGGAACATAGAGTTCAACACCGACCCTTGACTGAACTTTTCTGCATCTTCATGTAACTTGATGACCTCAAGTTGCGCACGTTTGCCAAAAGATCGTCCAAAACCAGAGGCATTCATTCAGTAAATAAGCTGGAGTATATCAAATCCGCAGCTGGAGAATTAGATGCCGATATTTAAATTTAGTAGAGTATCTTTTTTGCAGCAAATTAATGTTAAAAACCAAAACAATAAACCTCTAAAACATTTAAGTAAAATCGTTCCACCAAATACTGTATAATGTTTCTTTTTTGTTCGCAGTAAAATTTCGCACACCTTCAGTCAAAAGGAGGCTTGATTGTTCAGAGGCGTAAACTCATTAAAACACGACTTTCCTTCAATTATGAAAATACTGAACAAAAATCTGCAAACCCTTTGAAAAAAAAACTGATATAGGGCCGCGCTGTTATCTTCACTGAACATTGTCGTCTTTCAGAGGTATTGCTGTCATGGTAACTTCATACCAAACTACCACTGGTCACCAATTAATTGTTTATGAAGCTAAGCAACAAAAGATAACCAAACAAGCGCAATCAGTAAAGCAGAAAATTGTGGCTGCTGTATCATGACAACGCCAATTAGATATGGTTTACGCTTGCCATCAAGTTTACGCGACTTTTGCCTGAACACAAAATTGTAAACAAGCGGCCGATGGGAAACTACGCTCCCCAGAGCTCAAGTGGGCATAAATCCCACCCCCCCCCCCCACACACACACACACAAACACACACACGTGGTGGCCATTTATTTTAACAGACCATAATGGTTTAGTAGAGGCCAATCCCAGGACCATTGATGCCAAATTATTTTGAAATCAACCATTGTTTTCTTTTGTTGGCGTCGGATACATAATAGTCAGCTTTGAACCATCTTAGGACTAGAGTCCAAAATGCTGCATACCAAGGTCTTGTATTTCTTGATTTAATATCACTTTTGGCCGTTTATTGGTGTGACGATCACACAGATCCCTCTAACAAACTTGGATTTCTCGACCACACTGATGCAGTGTATGTAATTTGGTATCTGAGTTAGCCCAGTAGTTTTAGAAAAATTAAAAACTATTTAATCTTATGGCCCCAGGATCATTAAGCTGATTGCAAATATCAACTATGCTGTCATGAGCTGCAACAGAACCAGAAAACCCTGCCTTTTTCATACAAAATCCTAAGTGACCGAATGTGACCTTGACGTAAGAAAGGTCAAGGTCAACGAAATGTCATCATTTGAACAAATTCGATAGGGCCCGGGTCCCATATATTGTATACCAAGTTTCAAGGTCATCGGTCGATTGGTTCCTGAGAAGACGATTTTCAACGGTTTTTACCATATATGGGCATGGCGGACATTTTGGTCATGTGACCCAGATATTCAGAATATATGTTTGTTCTTCCACCCCATGGCGGCTTCACATATAATTTGGTTCCATTTGGCCTTTTAGTTTCAGACGAGATGTCGTTTGGAATTGTTTGGATGCTTAAATGAGAAAAGAAGGTAGGAACATTTATCTCCCCTTTTTTTTGTCTTTTTCCCCACTTTTTCGATTTTCTAACTCCATTTTCAAGATGCTGAGAGACCTCTAAATAAATTCGTATCATAGTTAAGTGTGAGAAAGTAAGGTGCATTAAACTCCTTAAATACGCGTGCTACGAATTTCAAATCCCCGACTAAAAACAATATTATGCAGACTGTATAATTGAAATCTTATTTTTTTTACTTGCCCTCATCCAACTTAGGCCCCCATAGGCAAGCTATGTTATCTTCTGACAACTCCTGTTGAGTCAGTTGTTTATCAGTCAACACAAATGCAGATTACATATATAATCTATACATTTTTGGGATCTATCTTGAAACCGTGTTATATCCAAAACCATGTTATAATGAACTGTAATGAGGTTGTTACTCACTATTGCTTGAAAGATACTTTACAATACACTGGTAAAAGGTTATTCATAGCTGCACTAATCTTGTCGTTCTGATGTCAAAGGGTTGTGTTGTGAAGATTATCTTAAACCTCGACTAGGTTCATGTACTGGGACATGCATTAAGCAAACACGCCTATACAAATACATTGCCACCTTAATCGCCGAAAAAATGAAAATTTTATGATGAAAAATTGTGATATTTTTCTTATTTCTGCTCAAAATATAGATTGTGGGCACTCGTTAGAACCGCCTCATCGAGGCGGTTCTAACGAGTAGGGACAATATATATTTTAGAGCAGAAATAAGAAAAATAAGATATACCCCCGGAAACCCCAGTTTTACTATATAAAAGTGGGGTTCAAGGGGGTCAAAATTATATATGTGTGTTTTCGTGATGGTCAATGTACTGGGACATGGTCAATACTGTAGACCCTAATCAGATGCTGCATGCTGCGGCATCTGATAAGGTTTGCACTCTTTGCTTAAAATATAGGAATTTAACCCTTATCTTGCTGTTCACGACAACCCCTATCTTTGCAAACAGTGTAGATCCAGATCAGATGGCTTCTGAAGAAGCCATCTGATCAGGAGCTACACTGTTTGACATTTAGTGTATGAATTTGTTGGAACAAAATTACATCAAGTAATCTGATTGGTTCAAAATCAGAGGTGGGTGTGGCTAAAATAAATATTCAGCAAGATAAGGGTTAAGGGTTAAACAAACCAATCTAACCCACTGGTCAGAACCATTTTTTCCCAGCCTACACTCATACAAATGATAATTCAGTATTGTCAGTGCTTTGATTTAACAACCCATATATGACAATGGAATCTCCCACCTTATAAGTTTGCAGTAGCCCATTTCCAATTTTAGGGATGCCAGTTTTGTCTTGTTAGTGGCAAGTTTGGCAGAAATGTATGTACTTTAAGCAAACAGTCTAGACCCAAACCAGACACCGCATTTTGCAGCATCTGATCTGGGTTTGCACTGCTTGCCAATGTTCTATAAACATATGCTAGGCATTTTGTTTGTTTGATTTGAGGTTTAACATCCCCGTCAACACTGTAAAGGTCATTTTGGAGACGTTGCTCCCAATTTTGTGGGACTTTTACCCGACATTGAGATGGAATGACATCTCACAACCTGTTGCCCAATGAAACCAATAGGGTTTATAAGCATGGACGATCGGACTCACACCGCTTTGCCTGGGCAGGCTTAGATCCTCTAAGCGGTTTACCAGTACTTGTGTGCGGGTCGGATTTAGCTCTGCGTGGAAGCATTGTGCAGCCCATATATTTCTTCAAGCCCCGATGGGCGGGGGCTGAAGCTGCTAGGCATTTATGAGTTGATTGAAAGGATGTAAATCAAAGCATTGAAAGTACTGATTGAGACTCTGTAGGCTGGGAAAATAGTCCTGGACTCAGATCTTAACTGTTCTGTTTAACACTTTAATTCCAGTTGTTGTTTTTTTAAGCAAACAGTGTAGACCCTGATCAGATGCTGCATCTGATCTGGGTTCAGACTGTTAGTCAAGCCCAACCCATGATTCCAGTCCCGATTCTATAGATAACCCTCTTAGATCCTCTAAGGGGTTTACCAGTGCTCATGTGCAGTCAGTTTCAGCTCTGCGTGGAAGTATCATGGAGCCCATCTGTTTCTTCAAGCCCGGATGGGCGGGGGCCGGCCCTATTGGTTGCAGTTGGCAGCAGGGATGGAGATGTCATTTCATCTCAATGTCATGTAAAAGCCCAAAACAAACAAAACCAACTATCAAAGGCTTGAACACCTTTGGGAGCATGAACATTTAGGCTGCATTGCATCTCAAATTACCATAAGGGATGATAAAAAAAGTGCAAGAAAAAAACATGCCAAATGCAATTCAAGTTGAACTCTGTGGATACAAAGGTGCATCCAAACAAAATGATTATATAGAGAAAATGTCACCATGATGCTCATTTTTCTATATAATTTATACTTCACTTTCAAGACACATCTTTATTTATTTCATTTCCAAACTGCGCACAATGTTTAACTCTTCATGCTGATACCGGTAGTTTGACAAGCAAACATTTTGCATGATTTTTGCCCTTATTTTTCCAATAAACACGTGGACGCCAAGAAATGCCAAGCCTTTAGTCTTTGAAAAATAAGAAGAAAATAAAAAGTTTGTTGTGTGCTCTAGAATTTCATGTAGCGGTTGAAGGGTTCGTGAAGCGGTTTATCAGTACTCAGCATGGAAGCATCTTCTCCAAGCTCCATACTATTACTACAGTATTTGTTCCCATAGCGAATTAGCTGCTGTAAAGAATTCAAATAAGGAGTAGCATAACAGGTAATGATGGACTGTCCAAGAAACACATGTTGTGGAAATTTGTTAGAATCGCCTCAGTTTGCCTCACTGAGGCGATTCTAACAAGTATCCACAACATTAGTTTCTTTTAGTATTAAATATTTAAAATATTCTTGAATATCTCCGTTAATCGTCTCATCCTGGGCTAAGGATTCGTTCAAGTATAATTGTCGTTATAATGCGTTTCGTTGTGATATAGAATGTCGGTTTAAGGAGGGTTGACTGTATATATACAGTTAGAGGAATTATGGGTTCTCTGTTCATTGTTGTATAATATGGTCAATATTTACAAGTGAATATTCCTTCAAAGGACTTTGAAGGTATATAAAATTTACAAGGCAATTTGATGACCCTGTTTTCGAAAAAAAGATTTGTTTGCTGCGCACATAATCAGAGTATATGACAAATTGGGGTTCTAAGTGGGCACCTGTCAATTCTCCATTATGGCAATGATAAATTGGATTGTCTAACAGATTTTTCATTAGTCAACTGTCTAATATCGATGATCATACATCATTTGTCGAGTTATGAGAGGGTTTCTAGAGGACAAGAAATTCTGAACCTTGGCTGTAGCCTTTATTAGGTGACCACATGTGTTTTATGGGCTATATTGTTGAGCCAAAATTGGGTAATAAATTTTCAAAATGTCACTAATATTGATCTTTTCAGGACTTTCAACTTTGTCAGGAAGAAAAACAAATTTCTAGTTTGTTTTATATTGAGTGTCATGGCTGCCAAGGCTTGTAGTTCGGACTTGGCCTCAGTCTGGCCAGAGACTGTTTTGTTTGTTTGATTTGTTTGTTTGATTTAAGGTTTAACATCCCCGTCAACACTGTAAAGGTCATTTTGGAGACGTTGCTTCCAATTTTGTGGGACTTTTACCCGACATTGAGATGAAATGACATCTCAAGCCCTGCCACCCAATGAAACCAATAGGGTTTATGTGCATGGAAGGTCCAACTCGCACCGCTTTGCTTGGGCAGGCTTAGATTATCTAAGCGGTTTACCAGTACTCGTGTGCGGGTCGGTTTCAGCTCTGCGTGGAAGCATCATGCAGCCCATCTATTTCTTCTAGCCCCGATGGTCAGGGGCCGTGGCCAGAGACTGCAATACTCGCAGAAGATTAGCATTGCTGTGTAGTGCCGGGGATTCATGTCCACCACAACTTCTTTATAACATACCTATGTTGGGACATGTTACCTTATTTACCCTAAATATTTGGATGCCTCAACTCCTTACCATACTTGTTCTAAAGTCTGAATTATTTCCTTCCCGAAGATGTCTAAAAATAGCTGGTTGAGTGGCAAATAGTGGGGACCATGATGAGACGCCGCATCTGCAGCGTCTGCGGCGTCTCATCTGGGTCTGCACTGTTTGCTCAGGCCTATATGTCCAAATACATATTTTAAATATTGTAGATAAACAGGATAACATCCCTGTTTTATCAAAACAAAAATGTATAGATTTATTAGAAAAATGACCATTTATGGTCATTTTTTTTTCTAATTAATCTGTACTTTTAACTGCAGTGAGTGTATCCAAAACTATGTTGTAATTAACAGTGTTATTATAGAAAACACGGGCCTGCGTGGCCTAATGGGTAAGAGCGCTGACTCTTAATCATCAGGTCTCTCAGCGCTCTTGTTCGAGCCTCGCTCGGGTCACGTGAGATGCCAAGTTCTGCAACGGAAGGTCACGAGGTTTTTCTCCGGGTACTCCGGTTTTTGCCCACCTGATTAACAATCGGTTTGATATGAGTGAAATAATCTTGAAAGGGCCGTAAAACCAAAATCAAAAAAAAAAAAGAAACAATGGTATAGTGATGCTTTTAACCCATTTTATTTCGGGGAACCCAAAAATTGGAATCTGATTTTAGCAGCGTCTGATCTGGGCCCTCACTTTTTGCAAAACATTCAGCCAAGCCTGAACTGGGGTTTTTACTTATTGCAGTGAGTTTACCCCGACACCCCTAAATTTCAAAATGGACTTGTGCTACATATAAGGCAGGAGGTTCCATTCAGTTCAAAATGGGTTAATCAGGTCAGTTTGATTAATTTATTTAGATGAATGCCCAAATTTTATCTTGAATGCAAATAATTTGTTATTCTATCCTTAAAAGACAAGACAATCAAGTGTAATCAGAGATACCGTAGTTTCTCAAAGTATATCAGGAGTAAAATTTTTTTTATAAGATTACCTTAAACCCCTGTCACACCAGAGCTGCGTTCTCACGGCGTCCAAGAAAAATGCAGAACGCCGAGGTGCGCGCAGTACGATCGCAAACATCGCCGTAGCAACGCAGTGGCGTCGCCAGTAGACGCGTTGGGATCGCATAGAACGCCAAGCGACGGCGCGCATTTTGAGCATGCTCAAAACAAACGCCGTCGCTCGGCGTTCTGATCAGAGCGCAGTGAGGTCGCCGTAAGGTTGCCATAGCAGCGCAGTAAGGTCTCCTACAACGCTACAGGAGCTCGGCAGGGGCGCACAGAGGTCTCCTACAACGCCATATAAGCTCCGCTTGTATAATTGATTAACTGATTGATTGATTTGATATTTAACGTCCCAGTCAACACTGTTTAGGTCATTTTGGAGACGTTGCTTTCAATTTTGTGGGACTTTTACCCGACTTTGAGATGAAATGACATCTCAAGCCCTGTCGCCCAATGAAACCAATAGAGTTTACACGTATAAGCATGTTTACACCAATAGAGTTTACATGTATCTCGCACCCCTTTGCCTGGGCAGGCTTAGATCCTCTAAGCGCTTTACCAGTACTCATGTGAGGTCGGTTTCAGCTCTGCTAGGAAACATCATGCAGCCCATCTATTTCTTCCATTCCCGATGGGAGGGAGCCGCCCGCTTGTATAAACAGTGGCTAGAGTAGAGTTTGATTGTGTACTGTCCCGAAAAACCTACTTCTGAGGTGACTCATTCCGGGTAAGGTAATGGCGGTGGACTTGCTCCTGCTTGCGGTGATTGCAGTGGACTTGCTTCCGATGGCACAGGAGTACTGGTAAACCGCTTAGGGGATCTAAGCTTGCCCAGGTAAACGGGCGCGAGTCGGACCATCTGTGCTTATTAACCCTATTAGTTTCATTGGGTGACAGAGATTGAGATGTCATTTCATCTCAATGTCGGGTAAAAGTCCCACAAAATTAGAAGCAACGTCTCCAAAATGACCTATAATGTGTTGATGGGACGTTAAACCTCAAATCAAACAAAACTGTTCGACTGATGAAGATGTCTGTTTACACTTTGAGATCGTCTTCAACATGTGAGCGCCGTAAAAGCGCAGTGCACGCATTGAGAGCGCCGTAAAAGCGCAGTGCACGCATTGTGAGCGCCGTGAAAGCGTAGAGGAAGCGCCATGAGAGCGCATACAATCGCCATCAAGAACGCCGCAGGATCGCGATAGATCGCCATGTAAGCTCCGTAGCAACGCCTTGGTCGCTGCAGGGACGCCATGACAGATCCATGTTCACAAAAATATCCCATATTTCTTGCGATCTCGCGGCGTTCTGAAAAATTAAACAACGTCGTCCCATCGCAGTGAAAACGCGGCATAGTGTGACAGGGGCTTTATTTGCCATAATAGGAGCGCAGAATGCTTGCCCTAGAAATTCTATTGACCTGTTCAACCCCTACTTTTGCAGTGTAGATCCAGATCAGATGGAAGAATGACAACCCATATTTTTGCAAACAGTGTAGATCCAGATCAGATGGCTTCTGCCATCTGATCAGGATCTGCAAAGTTTGTCATTCAGTTTGCAAATTTGAATAAGTAATTTGATTGGTTGAAATGTAAATATTGTTTTGTTTGATTTGTTTGATTTGAGGTTTAACCTCCCGGTCAACACTGTATAGGTCATTTTGGAGACGTTGCTTCCAATTTTGTGGGACTTTTACCCAACAATGAGATGAAATGACATCTCAAGCCTTGTCGCCCAATGAAACCAATAGGGTTTATTAGCATGGACGGTCCACCTCGCACCGCGGTTCCTGGACAGGCTTAGATCCTCTAAGCGGTTTACCAGTACTAGTGTGCGGGCGGAATCAGCTCTGCGTGGAAGCATCATGCAGCCCATATATTTCTTCAAGCCCCTATGGGCGAGGGAGCATAAATTGGTGTGGATAAATTAATTTATGAGCAGGATAAATTTCATACTCAAGTGAGTTGACCATTTGCAGGATAAATTTCATACTCAAGTGAGTTGAGCATAAAAATTTAATAACCTGGGGGCCTGTATACAATGGGGTAAAGCCCCACAATGTTTCAGAGTAGATTACAATTTTAAATTATTTTCACAGACAATTCACATGCAATGTCAAGCCTTATTTTTTATCAAAAACAAGAAAAAAAATACAGTAAAATTCCTATATTAAGACCACCTTTGGGACTGTTCAAAAGTGGTCTTTAAGACCACTTTTGAACAGTCCCAAAGGTGGTCCATGACCAGAGAATACTGTGTGCAGAAATCACAAAGGAAAATTAAGTGAAGCCTTCAAAATAAGCATTTTAAAGCAGAATTAGTCTTAATTTTAGGTGGTCTTAATAGGGGAATTTTACTGTATTTGAAAATGATACACATCAATGTGGTTTAAAAAACATTTTTGTCAATTTTTGGGGGATTTAAAGCTTTCATTAACTTGAGATATTGCAATTAGCATGTCTTAAGTTTCTGTCAATTATTATCAATGCAAAATGTTTAATATCAATTTTTCATGTGGGGCTGTATAGTAATGTTTACAATATGATAAGTTGATGTATTATATAGAATATGACAGGGTAATAATGAATTTTTTTATAAAAGCTTGAAAGGATGAGCCGCATCAGGGTAAATCACTAGTATGCAACTCATAAGTTTTAAGTATTTGTGATTTTGTTTGATTCGATGTTTAACGTCCCCGTCAACACTGTATAGGTCATTTTGGAGACATTCCTTCCAATTTTGTGGGACTTTTACCCGACATTGAGATGAAATGACATCTCAAGACCTGTCCCCCAATGAAACCAATAGGGTTTATAGGCATGGATGGTCCGACTCACACTGCTTTGCCTGGGCAGGATTAGATCCTCTAATCGGTTTGCCAGTACTCGTGTGCTGTCGGTTTCAGCTCTGCGTGGAAGCATCATGCAGCCCATCTATTTCTTCAAGCCCTGATGGGGCAACAGTTAAGGTAAGTATTTGTGATAGTTGAAGGATTGTTTTCCTTATTTCTCCATATAAACTTCTGTTGTGGGTACTCATTAGAACCGCCTCGGCAAGGCATGTCTAATGACTACCCACAAAATAGGTTAAAAACTATCCTTCAGATATCACAAAATACTTACCTTATTTGTTGCTATGGTACCTTTTTAACAATGCGGTGGGAGTCGGACCATCCATGCTTATAAACCCTGTTGGTTTCATTGGGGGACAGGGCTTGAGATGTCATTTCATCTCAATGTCGGGTAAAAGTCCCACAAAATTGGAAGCAATGTCTCCAAAATGACCTATACAGTGTTGACGGGGATGTTAAACCTCAAATCAAACAGAACAAACAAAACCTTAATAACCCTTGTCCTGCTGAGCCCGGATATGCCTTATTTTCCAAACAATGAAGATCCAGATCAGATGGCTCTTGACAAAGCCATCTGATCAGGATCTACATTATTTGCCATTCAGATTGTGAATTTGTTGCAATTATTTGCATTAATTAATCTGATTGGTTGATAATTGGTAGTGGGTGTGGCATATTAAAATATTCAGCAGGACAAGGGATAATATAACAATAACCAACCAGTGATAGATCAAATTATCCTTATGCAACCTGCAAAGTGTAACAGTAACATTTTGAATCAGGTGTACACATTTTTGGGCTGATCTATGTCTTCTCGTTTCACCTTCTGTCTCGTCTCATATTCTTATGATTCATGATGGGCGGAAATAAAAGACAATACATTAGGAAATAAATTGATATTGTCTCAGATAACTAAAATGATATAACACTTTACTTTGAAAATGTTATTGAATATTTAAATATTTGAAACAAAAGAAATACTTGAGATATGTTTTTATTAAAGTTTATGAAAAGATTGATATCATAAATACTACAAATAAAGATGAATTTCTACATGCATATATCTGTTTAAGAGGAACAGGTACAGCTTCAAGGGAGTTTATGCCTTCCCTTTAGGGGGGTGGATACAGTTTCAATGTGTTGTGTTTTTTTTACAATATTTTAATCTCCCATTTTTTTTTTTAGAAGCCTCCGTGGTCGAGTGGTTACGCTACTCGCCTTGTAAACCAGGGGTCGCAGGTTCGATCCCGGGCTTCTCCAGACTTTCGGATGAGTCTTTAAACCGAGGTCCCGTCTCCGTATGACCTTAGCTGTTGGTGGGACGTAAAACTGAAACACTCATCTCCCATTTTCAGTTGGGGTCTATGCTTAATGGACTTAGGCTGGCAATCACAACAATTATTGTCATCTCCTTTTTAGTCTGTGGTTACTTTTAAAAGTCATTTTTTTGCAAACAGTGTGTACCCAGATCAGACCGCTCCTTTAGGAGCAGTCTGATCAGGGTTCACACTGTTTGCCTGTTAGAAAAATTATTTTTGTAAAAGTTTGCAAGAAGATGTAGCAGACAACATCAACAAGTGTGGACCCGATCAGTCTGATCGGGATCCACACACTGTTTTCCTGTATGCAAAATTATTTTTTGAAAAGTTTGCAAGAAAATATATGTAGCAGACAACATAGACAGACAACATTCAGATGCTGTTTTTATTATGGCATCTTAAGGGTTAGGAATAGACGGACCCAGTCTATACAACAAACAGATTGTCTCAAAGTTGATTCCCTTGTAAAAAACATGTAAAATATAACAGTCGTTATAATCCATCCAGTAGGAAAACGTTCGCATTTCAATATTTTTGAACATTACAAATCTAATGCAGAGCTAGTTGAGCATGAAAAAAATTATTACATTGGAGTCCACACGCCTGAGCAAACAGTGCAGACCTGGATCAGACTGAAGGAGCAGTCTGATCATGGTCTACACTGTTTGCCATTCCATCTGCACTGTTTTTTACTCCTTGCTGGATCCTGAAACAAATTTGTTAAAATTTTAGGAGAATTACACCAAGTCCTCAAGGTGTCCAGATTTTCAGGATTTTTAAGGTATAGTGGAGGTCTACAAGGAGAATTGATTGGGTCCACACTATTATTGGTTGTATTCATTGGGCTGATCTTTCCTTTCTGCATCACAAAAACATGACTATATAATTTTTACCCAATTGAACCCCACTATTATATAGTAAAACTGGGGTTCATAGGGGTTATCTTTATTTTCTTATTTCTGCTCCAAAATATAGATTGTGGGTACTTGTTAGAACCGCCTCAATGAGGCGGTTCTAAGGAGTAGCCACAATCTATATTTTGAGCAGAAAAAAAGAAAAATATTGAGGCGGTTCTAACAAATACCCACAACCTATATTTTGAGCAGAAATAAGAAAAATATCACAATTTTTATCTTAAAATGTTTGGGTTTTTTTTTTCGGCGGTAAAGTTTGCAGTATATTTGTGTTGGTATGTTTTTGTTATGTGTATTCACAGAAAAATTTGTGTTGGCCCCAGCCCATCAGGGCATGAAGAAATAGATGGGCTGCATGATGCCAGGCAGAGCTGAAACCGACCTGCACACGAGTGCTGGTAAACCGCTTAGAGGATCTAAGCCTGCCTAGGCAAAGTGTTGCAAGTGTCGGACCGTCCATGCTTATAAAACCTATTGGTTTCATTGGGCGGCTGGGCTTGAGATGTCATTTCATCTCAAAGTCTGGTAAAAGTCCCACAAAATTGGAAGCAACATCTCCAAAATGACCTTTACAATGTTGACGGGAACATTAAACCTCAAACCAAACAAAAGAAACATTTGTGATCATTGATTATTGGTGTATGTACGGTATTTTGATTCTCCCCGCTATCTTGTTGACAATACAATACAGCATTTTGCCAATACAGGTAGTTTATTCAGTGTGAGGACGTACAAAGTAGTGGACGTATAAGGTTATGTGATGATGGTGTGCGATATATTGATATCCGCTATACATAAGACAGAGGATTACTGGTTATTAACTTAACAGTGGGCAGTAAATGGTCATGGATAAATATTCTATAAAATGTGAGTTTTTAATCTATCTATCTATTAAACACACATTGTTATAACATAGTTACAGTTTGTTATAACATGGCTGTGCATAATAGCACAGTTGAAAGGTGGCTTCAAAAGATATTGTATGAATAGATGATATGGAAAAACGGCCTTTTGTTGCATTTTTCCATCACGTGAACAAGTCCCGTGAAATGAAGACCCTCCTAAACTCTACTTTATATAGAGAAAACTGAGGTTTATGGGGGTACTCATTATTTTTCTTATTACTGCTCCAAGACATAGGTTGTGGGTACTCGTTAGAACCGCCTCATTGAGGCGGTTCTAACGAGTACCCATAATCTATGTTTTGAGTATAAATAAGAATAATAACACAAATTTTCTTCAGAAAATGGACCATTTTGTAGATGTAAAAAATGCACTATGACGCACGGGTGTGTTATCTTAATTCTGTATAATCTATACATTTTGATGTGAAACCAATATACATAGATTATACAATAATAATAATGATTCACATAATAATGACAGTGTTTGCTCCCTGGCACTTAACCCTTATCTTGCTGAATATTCATTAAAGCCACACCCATTTCTGTCTATCAACCAATCAAATGACTTGATGAAATTTATTGCTACAAATTCATAAATTGAATGTTAAACAGTGCAAATCCTGATCAGAAGCCATCTGATCTGGATCTACACTGTTTCCAAAGATAGGGTTTGTCGTGAACAGCATGATAAGAGTTAAAACCATTGTAAAGAATTTCTCCCTATAAAGAATCCCAATAAGGATTTTGTTTGTTTGATTTGAGGTTTAACATCCCTGTCAACACTATTTAGGTCATTTTGGAGATTTTGCTTCCAATTTTGAGGGATTTTTACCTGACATTGAGATGATATGCATGGACAGGCCGACTCGCACCGCTTTGCCTGGGCAGAAAGGGCTTTTTCCCCAAAATTATGCCAAGAAACTAATGTTTGTTAGAAACGCCTCACTGCAGTGCTTCTAACATTAAATGTCCACAACATTTGGTTTTGGTGTAACAAATACAATATTCATCAACATTTTTGTTTCAATATAAACCTGTTGTTTTTGTATAGGTTGTAATTCCTGCGTTTTCTTGTCTTTTTTCATTATATGGGGTTCAGCTGGCATGGCTTTGTGGCAAAGTTGTGTATATGTAAAAATTAGCAGACGATTCACATGTAATTCTTTGAAAAAGAAAATCGAAATGAGGTCAGCAAATGTTGTGAATGGCAGTTTAAACGTAAATATTAAGGTCAGTTTAGGTCAGGTTAATATTATTCCATGGCTAACTTCGAGAGATTTGTGAGTGTTTGAGTTTTACGTCTCACCAACAGCTAAGGTCATACGGAGATGGGACCTCAGTTTAAAGGCTCACCCGAAAGTCTGGAGAAGTCCGGGATCAATCCTGCGATCCCTGGTTTACAAGGCGAGTAGCATAACCACTACACCACGGAGGCTTCTCGAGAGATTTGTAGTAATTCATGAATCTCTAAGTCAATTTCAGCTATATGATTTTATGTTTTGAGCTTGCACATATACATTATTTAACCTTTACCACCCTCTAGGCTAATTCAGCAGATGACAAAATTGTTGATATTTTTCTTATTTTTCCCAGAAAACAGGACTTAACATCTCATGCAAATTGTCTTTGCATGAGATGTCAAATCCTGTTTTCTGGGAAAATTAGGAAAATATTTCAAAGTGTCGTCTGCTGAAAAAAATAACCAACACTGCACCATACTTACCCAAAATATATTCGGATACCTTACATGTCAGAACTCCGTAGCATACTTGTTCTTAACCCATAACATGCTAATCGCGACAATTGTCATCTGCTTTGCCGTCTGCCGGTTACCTTAAAATACATTTTTTGCAAACTTTGTGGACCCAGATCAGACTGCTCCTTCACTGATCTAGGCTGTGCAAAATTATTTTTAAAAAGTTTGCAGGAAGATTCAGCAGACGACATAAACAAATGACATCTTCAGATGTTGTTTTTCTCGGTTCAGTTCGAACACCTGATGTTGTATCTAAAAATAGCTGGATGAGTGGCAAACTGTGCAGACCCTGATGAGACACTATGTTCTTTGGCATCTCATCTGGATTTACACTGTTTTCCCATGTCCATCTATCCAAATACATATGGTAAATACATTTGGGTGAAATAATCTATAATTTTGAAAATGTGGGTGGAATCAATCACCTTTGAAAATAAACTTAGCCAGCAGACCTTTTTGATGTGAATGTGTCATTGTTCATCTCAGTCAAGTTGTTACAGATCAAGTCCTTTTATAGGATGACTGCCATCCTGTTATCCAATTGTATGCTAGGGTACTTTGGCAAACAGTGCAGGCTCAGATCAGACGCCGCATAATGCGGCGTCTGATCAAGGCCTGCACTATTTGCTAAAAGAATTTGTCATCAAAAATAGAATAGAATAAAAAAAAAATAGGCCTGCCAGCCCTTATATGATAAATGGACTTTTCCAACATATAGCGATGGAAGAGTCCACTAGTATGCAATGGGTTAACCCTTGTCCTGCTGAATATTCAAATATGCCACACCCACTGCTGATTATCAACCAATCAGATTGCTTGATGCAAATTATTGCAACAAATTCACAATCTGAATGGCAAACAATGTAGATCCTGATCAGATGGCTTCTTAGAAGCCATCTGATCTGGATATACATTGTTTGAAAGGTAAGGCATATCCGGGCTCAGTAGGACAAGGGTTAATAATTGTCTGCACAATGAATAACCTTATTAGCCCCACTTTATATTTGCCTGAGGGTGTTCATAAGAAGCCTCTGTAGTGGTTAAGCTATACACCTCTTAAACTAGGGGTCATGGGTTTGTTTCCGGGTTTCTCCAGACTTTAAACCAATGTCCCATCTATATATGACCTTACTTGTTGGTGGGACTTAAACTTGATAAGGCAATTCTAATGAGTACACACAGCATACCTTTTCAAGATAAAATAAGTAAAGCATCCCTGATTTGTTTGTTTGTTTGTTTGATTTGAGGTTTAACGTCCGAAATCAACACTGTAAAGGTCATTTTGGAGACGTTGCTTCCAACTTTGTGGGACTTTTACCCGACATTGAGATGAAATGACATATCGAGGCCTGTCGCCCAATGAAACCAATATGGTTTATAAACATGGATGGTCTGACACTTACACCGCTTTGCCTGGGCAGGCTTAGATCCTCTAAGTGGTTTGCCAGTACTCGTGGGTGGGTCAGATTCAGCTCTGCGTGGAAGCATCGTGCAGCCCATATATTTCTTCAAGCCCCGATGGGTGGGGGCTGGCATCCCTGATTTGTTATTTGGAGCTGTAGTAGAGAACTCCCTAGGGACTCGAGAACAACTTAAAAGTGGTGCAAGTCATGCTGCTCTTTAACCTTTACCACTCTCTAGGCTAATTCAGCAGACGACAAATCGTTGATATTTTCTTAATTTTCTCTGAAAACAGGACTTGACATCTCATGCAAATTGTCTCCTATGGAGACAATTTGCATGAGATGTCAAATCCTGTTTTCTGGGAAAATAAGAAAAATATTTCAATATGTCGTCTGCTCTGAAAAAATACCCAGCATGCAGAGCGTTAAACCTAGCAGTTTCTTTGGGTGATAGGGCTGAATTGATATGTCATTTCATTTCTGTGTCAGGTAAAAGTCCCACAAAATCGAAAGCAACATCTCCAAAATTACCTAAATAATGTTGATGGGGACATAAAACATCATTTCAAACAATAATAAAAAAAGATCAGCCATTGGTGATCAGGAGGACGCGGCTTCGATACCTGCCGGGGTCGGCAACATTCTTTGGAGAGATTGATCATGAAATCTTTTCTACGGTCATTCTCTCCCTTTCGCTGATTCAAGAAGGCAGTTGTCAGTTTCTGGCGAAAGATTGTGCACTGTACTGGTTAACCACTTACGTATATGCCTGCCCAGGACAAAATGTGGATAGGTGAACTGACGGGCTCAAAAATGACCTAACTGGGTCGTTAAACTCCAATACACAAACAAACAAAAACAAAATCAGCCATTGCAAACAATCCATTTAAAGAATGGATTGTTCTGCTGAGCCCGGATATGCCTTTTCTTTGAAACAATGTAGATCCAGATCAGATGGCTTCTGACGAAGCCATCTGATCAGGATCTTCATTGTTTGCCATTCAGATTGTAAATTTGTTGCAATAATTTGCATCAAGTAATCTGATTGGTTGATAATCGGTAGTGGGTGTGGCATATATGAATATTCAGCAGGACAAGGGTTAAGTTTCCCTTTATCCTTGAACGACTGATAAAGCTGAGTAATCTTGTACCTGCTCAAGAGTAATTTCACTCTAATTTTACTGTGAGAAAGAAATGTGTTGGATTCGTAAATTAAAATGTCAGTTTCAGGATTCAGTGTAGCATCAATAGTGTCACAATATTGATTAAGACATTAGTTATAAAGATGTCACGATTTTAGTTTCAAAGCATGATTTATGATGTAAATTAAAGGCTGCTTTCTACCTTTAATGTCTTTCTCAGAAAGAAAGGAAAAACAGAGTCAGAAAGCGTAAGTTATAACTACCCTGTTTGCACCTTGTCTAACAAGAATTGTACCAAACATAATGTATTTTAATCCTTTTTGTACCAAATTATATATAGCATAAGTCCATTTCAAAATTTAGGGGTGTCAGGTTGTGTTTTCTTCAAAAACTGTTTGGAAATAGGCTGAAAATTTTGCAAACAGTGTAGGTCCTGACCTGACGCCGCGTTCTGTGGCGTCTGATCTGGGCCTGCACTGTTTGCCAACTATCCATTTTGAGGTTTCCGGTACAAAATGGGTTAAAGGCTGCTTTCTACCTTTAATGTCTTTCTCAGAAAGAAAGGAAAAACAGAGTCAGAAAGCGTTCTTGTTTGCTATAGCACTCAGGGACCCAGTTCTATAGTAAGAGCTGTCACAGGACATTATAATTACAGTCGAACCTGTGCTTACGGTCACCTCCGAATAACGGTCCCCTTATTACAACGGTCATTTTCAATCCCTCCAATCGAAATTCCCTAATAAATTAACTGGGAATAGCGGTCCACTGTGCACTACGGTCAACGGTCACGTTATTCAGTCCCAAACTGAGATGCTGTCCTTGAATAACGGTCTATAATTGAATCAATCACGCTCATGATTTTAGCTTTGAGGTAATTATCGCCATTGATTGGCATATAATTGGCCTGCTTGATTGGTATTGCTGTCCTTAATCCTGGCGATTTGGTCAAACATGTTACGGTTTGTGAGTGAGTTGAATTGAATAAATTCATTGCATTCTGTTTTACACAAGAACTGTAGTTTATTTGAAAAGTGAAGAAAAATTGACTTAACATTTTTTTTTAAATTGACGGACAGTCCTTATGACGGTAAAACTAGCCCAGTAAGTAAATCACAATAATTGCGGCACTGTCAATTCAGAGACAAACCATCTGTGTTTTAATTACGGTTCAAGTATGACACCATTGTTAATCCCTGTCATATAATTGCCACCCTGCGGTGCGTGTCGATAAGGTGTGAAAATATGGTCAAGTCATGTCTCTAATTTGCGTTTATCCTCCAGTCATAAAATTTAATCCACAATCAATGTGAAAATGATTTAATCCTCCTCAGACAATTAGCTACATCTAACGGTAGATGTTTGCATTATAAAAACAGACTTTTCTACGATCTCATGAATGGTTATGTTTTGGCGCCAAATAGCAGACGCTCGGCGGGAAAAGTCGAACTCTGCTGTTGGTTATTGACACGGAGGGATAATTCGGGAGCCGTACAGTGCTGTTTTCTATCCACCTCTATTCACAACCGTTTAGCAATCGAGAAAATATTTTTTACCGGTTCCAAACATTTTTATGAGAGATTTAAACACCTGTGGGGTTGCTGGCGTCATGTAAATTAAATGGAAAACAATATGCTTCTTCATCCAGTGACAGCTTGCATTTTCATCAATAAATGTAAGAATTTTTGGACACCGTCGGCCTGATGTTAATTGTCAAACCTCCGAATAAAGGTCACCTGTGAACAAAGGCCAAATTTGTCCTGTCCCACAGATGGCCTTTGTTTACAGGTTTGACTGTACCATGTTTACACCTTGAGATTGTCTAACAAGATTGTGCCAAAGATAATGTATTTTAACCATTTTTGTACCAAATGGATTCTATAGCATTAGTCCGTTTCAAAATTTAGGGGTGTCAGGTTGTTTTCTTCAAAACCTATTTGGAAATAGGCTGAAAATTTTGCAAACAGTGTAGGCCCAGATCAGACGCCGCATTCTGTCTGAAATGGGTTAAAGGCTGCTTTCTACCTTTAATGTCTTTCTCAAAAGAAAGGAAAAACCCAGTCAGAAAGCCTTCTTGTTTGCTATAGCACTCGGGTACCCTGTTGTACAGTAGGAGCTTTTGTTTGGTTGTTTGATTTGAGGTTTAACGTCCCCGTCAACACTGTAAAGGCAGACGGGCCTCCGTGGCCTAGTGGATAAGAGCGCTGACTCTTAGTCATTAGGTCTCTCACCGCCGTGGGTTCGAGCCTCGCTCGGGTCACGTGTGAGACGCCAAGTTCTGCAACGGAAGGTCAGGTGGTTTTTCTCCGGGTACTCCGGTTTTCGCCCACCTATGATTAACGATCGGCTCGATATGAGTGAAATAATCTTGAAAGGGCCGTAAAACCCAAACCAAAAAAAAAAAAAAAAAAAAAACCCTGTAAAGGTCTTTTTGGAGATGTTGCTTCATTTTTTTGTGGGACTTTTACCCAACATTGAGATGATATGACATCTCAAGCCCTGTCGCCCAATGAAACCAATAGGGTTTATTAGCATGGACGGTCCGCCTCACACAGCAGTTCCTGGACAGGCTTAGATCCTCTAAGCGGTTTACCAGTACTATTGTGCGGGCTGGATTCAGCTCTGTGTGGAAGCATCATACAGCCCATATATTTCTTCAAGCCCCTATGGGCGGGGACCGCTACAGAAAGAGCTGACACAGGACATTATAACTACCCTGTTGACACCAAGGATAATGTATTTTAACCCTTTTTGTACCAAATGGAATCTTCCTCCTTATATATAGCAGGAGCCAATTTCAAAATTTAGGGGTGTCAGGTTGTGTTTTCTTCAAAAACTATATCGTCCCCCACCCATAGGGGCTTGAAGAAATATATGGGCTGCATGATGCTTCCACGCAGAGCTGAATCCGGCCCGCACACTAGTACTGGTAAACCGCTTAGAGGATCTAAGCCTGTCCGGGAACCGGGATGTGAGGCGGACCGTCCATGCTAATAAACCCTATTGGTTTCATTGGGCGACAGGGCTTGAGATGTCATTTCATCTCAATGTCGGGTAAAAGTCCCACAAAATTGGAAGCAACGTCTCCAAAATGACCTTTACAGTGTTGACGGGGATGTTAAACCTCAAATCAAACAAAACAAACAAAACTATTAGGAGAAAGGCTGAAAATTTTGCAAACAGTGTAGGCCCAGATCAGACGCCACATTCTGCGGCGTCAGATCTGGGCCTACACTGTTTGCAAACTACCCGTTTTAGGGTTTCTGGTACAAAATAGGTTAAGTCAGTGGCCTTGACTTCGGGTCATTTAGAGGGGTGGAGGACTTCGGACAAGTACATGTACCTAGCAATCAGATAAAATTTAAAAGTAGTAGTAGATATTTTATTGAAAAGTTAGTATTGAACAAAAACATTCATATAAATTTCTGTGTCCATAACCATAACCTCAGTGTCATTTAGAAGCATCACGTAAATAAGCCTATATAATTTTTACTCCTTTAAACCCCATTTTTATATAGTAAAACTGGGTTTTGCAGGGGTATATATTATTTTTATTATTTCTGTTCAAAAACATAGATTGTTAGTACTCGTTAGATTTGTTTGTTTGATTTGCGGTTTTACGTCCCTGTCAACACTGTAAAGGTCATTTTGGAGACATTGCTTCCAATTTTGTGGGACTTTTACCCGACATCGAGATGAAATGACATCTCAATGCCCTGTCACCCAATAAAACCAATAGGGTTTATAAGCATGGACGGTCTGACTCACACTGCTTAGCTTGGGCAGGCTTAGATCCTCTAAAGTGGTTTACCAGTACTCGTATGCGGTTGGATTTCAGCTCTGTGTGGAAGCATCATGCAGCCCATATATTTCTTCAAGCCCCGATAGGTGGGGGCTATAGTACTTGTTAGAACCGTCTTCTAACAAGTGCCAACATTCTATGTTTTGAGCAGAAATAAGAAAAATATCAGGATTTTTATCTGAAAATGTTCATTTTTTTGTTGGTAAAATTTTTCCAGTATATTTGAATAGGCGTCTTTTCTTCATGTATTAGGCTTGTTCTATATAAATAGTTCAGGCCTAGATCAGAGGGAGTAAAGGGTATTTCAGCATTGAAATTTCGAAAATCAGCATTGAAATTTAGTTTGAGGGGTAAAATACTCAATAAAATTTTGGATTTCAGCATTGAAATAAAATCTAGGGGGTAAAAATGTCACTGTATTTTACATTTTTAACAGAAAGCAATTTCTTTTGTAAGCAGTAGCAGTATACTTCAACCTGCACATAAAGAGAAAATAAAGCTTGGTATTTCATGTGAATTGTCTGCTTAGCAGACAATTCACATGAAATGCCAACCTTTATTTTGTCTAAAAATCAAATTTATACCAAAAATAGAATTTTGTATGTTACTCTTGTGTTTGGTTCTTTGAAAGTTAAGCATTGCAAGTGGGCATTTAAAGATTAAGTTTTAAAGCAGGGGGTAAAATACTCATTGTACCAAATTCTTATCTAGAGCACTGAGTTCAGGCCTAGATCAAACACCACATAATGGAGCTGCTGATCAGGGCTGTCACTGTCCACAAAACATTCAGTCATTTACTATAGTAAATTTCTTATATAAACTCAACTTGAATTTCAAATTTTGAAATTGACTCATACCATAAATAATAAGGAAATTCTATTTAACTTAACCCTTATCTTGCTGAATATTCATTTAAGTCACTCCCATGTCCGTCTATCAACCAATCAAAATTCTTGATGTAATTTATTGCTACAAATTTATAAACTGAATGCCAAACAGTGCAGATCCTGATCAGATGGCTTCTTCAGAAGCCATCTGATCAGGATCTACACTGTTTGCAAAGATAGGGGTTGTCGTGAACAGCAAGATAAGGGTTAACTTAAAATGGGTTAATTCTCGGATGAACGGGCCTCTATGGCCTAGTCTTAATCATAAGGTCTCTCACCGCTGTGGGTTCAAGCCTGTCTCGAGTCACATATGAGACGCGAAGTTCTGCAACAGAAGGTCAAGTGGTTTTTCTCTGGGTACTCCGGTTTTAGCCCACCTCTGATTAACGACCGGCTTGGCTCAGTATGAGTGAAATAATCTTGAAAGGGCTGTAAAACCAAAAACAAAAACATCTCGGACAAGCCTGTTATACCCAAACCACACTGATCAATTTTCAGTTAAATCAACATGAAGCAGTAACATTGCGGGTAGGAACCAATCAGCATTCTGCAGCTGCATCACACTGAAGTCAATTTTAAACTTCAAATACCAAGCAAAATTTGCCAGCCGGCAACATTACTCAGTTAAGTATTCAGAGAAAAATATTTTTAGCTTACCAAGGCTCTGGGGGAGCTTATAGTATAGGCAGTGGTCCGCCAGCCATTGTTGGTGTCCGCATCCACGTCAACATTTTCAAATGGCTTCTCCTCAGAAAATGCTTGGCCAATTGAAACCAAATTACATATGGATTCTTCCTGGGTTGGGGGAAAGAAAGTTTGTTCATGGGATCTTGGTCACATGAACAAGATAGATGGCTGCCTTGCTCATATATGGTAAAAACCTTTAAAAAATCTTCTTCTCAGGAACCAAACAGCTTTTGGCCTTGAAACTTACAGACTCTGGGCCCTTCTGAGTTTGTTCAAATGATGACCTTTGGTTGACCTTGACCTATTTTATGCCAAGGTCAAATTTGGTCACTTAGACATTTGTATGGAAAAAGGCAAAACTGTGAATTTTTCTGATTCTGATTCTGATGCCTGTGGCATCAGAATGGATATTTACAATCAGCTGAATGGAAGTCTATCAATTGTAAAGGTCAAGGTCATTTACTGATCTTTGTCCTGGATTGCTTGGATTCAGTATTTTTATCTTTCTGCTAGGCTGATTGAAATAGATTATATGTGGAGCCTCAATGGGATGAGGCAATGAACATTTGTTTGTGGTATGGTAATCTTCTCCTCAGGAAGCAAATGGTAGATGACCTTGAAACTTGGTATGCATTATAAGGGGCCCTGCTGAGTTTGTTCAAATGGTGACCTTTGATTGACCTTGACCTATTTTATGTCAGGGTCAAATTTGGTTACTTAGACATTTGTTTGGAAAAAAAGGGCAAAACAGTGATTATTTCTGATTCTGCCTGTGGCATCAGAATTGATACTTGCAATCAGCTGAATGGAAGTTTATCAATTCCAAAGGTCAAGGTCATGTACTGACCTTTGTCCTGGATGGCTCAGATTCTGTACTTTTATCTTCTTCTCCACTGAAACTGCTGGGCAGATTGAAACTAGATTATATGTGGAGCCTCAGAGATTGGATGAAGCAATGATCATGGAATTTGAGTCACCTAACTAAGATGGATGTCATGCCAATATATGGACCCTTTGGAAATCTTCTTCTCAGGAACCAAAGGGCAATGAACACTGTTTCTGGTATTGGAGTCATATATTGACCAAGCTGGCCGCCATGCCCATATGTGGTTGAAACACTTTGGAAATATTTTTTTCTCAGGTACCAAATGGCAGATGACCTTTTCAACCAAAAGGACTGGGCTCATTGGAAACAAATTACAGGTGGAGCCATCTTGGGATAAGGCAATGAAAATTACTGACATGCTCATAAATGGAAATCTTCTTCCAGGAACCAAATTGCTGATTACCTTGAAACTTGGTATGTAGCTTGGGGACTTGGGCCCTGACTAAGTTTGTTCATACGGTAATCTTGTTAGACCTTGACCTATTTTACATCAAGGTCAACTTTGATCACTTAGACCTTTGTATTTGAAAGAGGGTTTTTCTCATTGTGTTGTAGCTGTTGGCATCAGAATTGATATTCCTAGCAACTTTGTTCCAATGGTGACCTTTGGTTGACCTTGACCTACTTTATTTCAAGGTAGTATATTTCTAATTGGAAAATGGTAAAAAATTGGATTGTTCTTATTCTCATTACGATAACTCACCCATACGACATAGTGCACGAAAATCCTTCATATTTTTCTTATAAATGCTCAAAACATAGGATGTGGGTGCTCGTTAGAACCGCCTCATTGATGTGGGTGCTCGTTAGAACCGCCTCATTGAGGCAGTTCTAACGAGTACCCACAACCTATGTCTTGGAGCAGAAATAAGAAAAATAATGAATACCCCCGTAAACCCCAGTTTTCTCTATATAAAGTGGGGTTTAGGGGGTCTTCATTTCACGGACTTGTTCACGTGATATCTTGTAACATATGGCTACCATGCCCATATATGGTAAAGAGGACTGGAAACTCTTCATTTCACGAACTGAAAGGCTAGATATTTTCAAGCAACCATGGTTTGTTGAAAAACATGGCCCCCAGTGGCCGGGGAGTCAGTTTTTACATTTGACCTTGCTGCTAGGGAGACAGTACACATCTTTATGCCTGATTCACTTAAAATATCAAGCCTTTGATGGTCAGAATAATGATAATAATGAAATTTAGACTGTCCTCAAATGTGTTGCCTGTACCACCTGTTCCACTAAATTAATCCATTTAAGCACTATGGGAAATTATAGAGCAGATGACGGTATATCGGAGAAAAAAGGCTTGACATTTCACATGAATCATCTGCACAGCAGACAATTCACAATTAACGTCTCCAAAATGACCTTTACAGTGTTGACCGGGACGTTAAACCTCAAATCAAACAAAAGACTATTCACATATAATGTGATAACTTGTTTCTGTGACACATAAAATCAAATAATTTGAAATGCTGTCTAATTTAGTGACTAGGAACAGAGATGATATATTCAAAAATTGTACCTAGCAGCTGTCACATGAGCTATCTTCGTCCATCTTGTAATGTCAAATTACTGAGTTATTGCCATATTATTGGATAGATTATATTTTAGGAAAAATCATTATTGTATGCTTGTTCATGTTGTAATCTTTTGTTGCCGTTTGACAGATTTGCTGACACGCTTTCTGAATCAGAAAAATATGAATTATTATGTCTAAATAGTTGACATCTTTTCAATTATTTGGATTATTAATTGTCTAATCGTGAATATTTGAAGTGTAATGCTTTTGTGGGATCGAGTTTATTGCTTGATACCGAATCGTGATTAATTGCATAAATTGTAATCTAACACGGGTATTATTTGGTGGTTGTAAAACATATTATTGTCAATGTCTGGATTGAAAAATTACGCTTTTAAATATGATGCATTTTGAGTCAAAGTATATATTACGCTATATTTCACTCACAGTGAGGAAAAAAAGTACTTGTCAAAGTGTCAGGAATAAGATCTACGTATTCCAAGTTTGAGTTTGGTCTTGTGAAAAGGGTCGTTGGCACACAAGCCCAAATCTTGACAATTTTAGTTGCAAGAATAATAAATGGTACAACCTAAACAGAAATCTCTTCCAGTATTAGTCCTTATCTTGCTGAATATTCATTTTAGCCGCACCCATCTCTGACTTTGAACCAATCAGATTACTTGATGTAATTAATTCCTACAAATTCATTAAGTGAATGCCAAACAGTGTAGAACCTGATCAGATGGCTTCTTCAGAAGCCATCTGATCTGGATCTACACTGTTTGCAAAGATAGGGGTTGTCGTGAACAGCAGGATAAGAGTTAGCTCTGCAGAACAAGGATATGCTCTGCCTGACTGGGAAACAATGTCATAATGATGCCCATACAATGTCAGGATGTTGCTATGACATTTCTATTTTTACATGTTGTGTGCCCACTGGGACTTTTGCAAACAGGGTAAATCCAGATCAAGAAGCCATCTGATCTGGATCTTCTCTGTTTGGCATTCAGTTGGTGAACATATAGACATAAATCACATCAAGTACATTTTATTTGATTGGTTGATAGTTGAAAATGGGTGTGTGGTAAAATTAACCCTTATCTTGCTGAATATTCAGATTAGCCACACCCATTTCTGACTTTGGACCAATCAGATTACTTGATGTAATTTATTGCTACAAATTCATAAACTGAATGCCAAACAGTGTAGATCCGGATCAGATGGCTTCTTCAGAAGCCATCTGATCTGGATCTACACTGTTTGCAAAGATAGGGGTTGTCGTGAACAGCAAGATAAGGGTTAATTTATTCAGCAAGACGAGGGTAAGTGTATGAGCTAGGGCATTTCAGAACCTGGAAGAGGACCCGTGCAGACAGTCTCACACCAAAACATTTGCAAAGTCTGATCAGAGTCTTTGCTATTTGCATGAACCTTTGATTACTTCTGGGCTGTCTGGTAGTATTTCTGACTGTTTGTTTGATTTGAGGTTTAACATCCCCGTCAACACTGTAAAGGTCATTTCGGAGACGTTGCTTCCAATTTTGCAGGACTTTAACCTGACATTGAGATGAAATGACATCTCAAGCCCTGCCGCCAATTGAAACCAAAAAGGTTTTTAAGCATGGACGGTCCGACTCGCACCGCTTTGCCTGGGCAGGCTTAGATCCTCTAAGTAGTTTACCAGTACTCGTGTGCGGTCGGTTTCAGCTCTGCGTGGAAGCATCTTGCAGCCCATCTATTCCTTCAAGCCCCAATGAGTATTTCTGGCTGTCTTGATATAATTTATTCATTCAAATTCACTGAATGACAAACAGTATAGATCCTGACATCTAATCTAGATCTATACTATTTTCAAAACAGTGTAGATCCTGATCAGACTAATCTGGAGCAATAGTGTTTGCAAATGTTCAGCAGGACAAGGGTTGACCATTCAAGCACTCTTTTTTTTGTACCAAAATAAGGCTTATGTCATTTCAATGTTGTGAATTGTCTTCTGTGCAGCCTTAATCGTGTTGAAAAAAATTGCTGTCTGCTCTACATATTGCTATGGTGCTCTAAGGATTAATCAAGTTTAACCTATTTAGTACCAGAAACCCAAAATGGTACCCTTGCAAACAGTGCAGGCCCAGATCAGACGCCGCAGAACGCGGCGTCTGATAAGGGCCTACACTGTTTGCGACAAGTTAAGCCAGTTTCCAAATAAATTTTTAAGAAAACACAACCTGACAGCCCTAAATTTTGAAATGGACTCCTGGTATATATAAGGAGGAAGATTCCATTTGGTACAATAAGGGTTAATATTAAATTAGCCCTTTTTGTGCCCTTTTTGGAATCTTCCTCCTTATATATAGCAGGAGTCCGTTTCAAAATTAAGGGGTGACAGGTTGTGTTTTTCTTTGAAATTTATTTTGAAAATAGCTGAACTTTTTACAAAGAATGTAGGCCCAGATCAGACGCTGTGTTCTGCGGCATCTGATCTGGGCCTGTACTGTCTGCTAAATACCGGTTTTGGAATTTCTAGTACAAAATGGGTTAATATCATATGAAAGGATTCTGTTGAAAAATGACACCAAAATTGAGTTTTACGAAAGTAACTTTTAAATTTTAAAACACAAACAATTGTTGGAATTCCAAAATTTATGAACATGACAAGACTTTAATGTAATATTGAGCTAGAAAATTGCCTAATTCATTTCCTTTTTAACATTTACCTGCATTACAAATTTCATGCTGAGCTACCAACCCCCGCCCATCAGGGCTTGAAGAAATAGATTAGGCTGCATGATGCTTCCACACAGAGCAGAAACCGACCACACATAAGTACTGCTAAACTGCTTATAGGTTCTATTAGCCTACCCAGGAAAAGTTGTGTGAGTCAGACCATCCATGTACATCAACCCTATTGGTTGCATTTGGCGGCACGGATTGAGATGTCATTTCACCTGCATTACAAATTTCATGCAGAAATATATGGGCTGCATGATGCTTCAACACAGAGCTGAATCCAGCCCGCACACTAGTACTGGTAAACCGCTTAGAGGATCTAAGCCTGTCCAGGAACCGCGGTGCGAGCTAATAAACCCTATTGGTTTCATTGGGCGACAGGGCTTGAGATGTCATTTCATCTCAATGTCGGGTAAAAGCCCCACAAAATTGGAAGCAACGTCTCCAAAATGACCTTTACAGTGTTGACGGGGACGTTAAACCTCAAATCAAACAAAAACATATTTCATGCTGAGCTGAGCTAAGATGCTGAGAAAAACTACATCTGAAAATGTTGTCTGCTTATGTCATCTGCTGAATTTTTTTTGCAAACTTTTTAAAAATATTTTTGCATACAGGCAAACAGTGTGGGTCCAGATCAGACTGCTCCCACAGGAGCAGTCTGATCTGGGTCCACACTGTTTGCAATGTAGGAGTAGTCTAATCTGGACCCACACTGTTTGCAAAAAAATTACTTCTAAGGTAACCAACAGACGGCAAAGCAGACGACAATTGGTTTGTTTGTTTGATTTGAGGTTTAACATCCCCGTCAACACTGTGTAGACGACAATTGGAGTTGCAGTTATGAACATTGAAAAATCACTTGCCACATATGGTAATACAGTAAGAGCCCTTGATACATGGTGTGGCTCGTATATATGTGTTTTACCCTGAATCTGAAACTTCTGTAAATTTGTCAACCCTGTTTTATTCACTTGCAAATTTATTCAGATGTCTTAGTGTGCTGATGATCTAAAATGCTATGTAGCGGTCATTAGGTATAGTTTCATTGTGAAGAAAAATGTTGGGTATAAATCTCTTTTAGTATATTTCAAAATAATTTACGTTACTTCCCAATTTTATTTTAATATGTTGTGGGAACAAGATATTAAGTTGTGTGAACAAGATATCATCTTGTGCGCACAAGATAATATGTTGTGTGCAATATCTTGTGCGGACAACATAATTTATCTTGTGCGGACAACATATTATCTTGTGTGCACAAGATAATATCGTATTCACACAACTTAATAGCTTATGTGCACAAGATATTATCTTGTTCGCACAAGATATTAATTTGTGCGAACAAGATAATATCTTGTGCACATAAGATATGTTGTGCAAACAAGATAATATCTTGTGTCCACAAGATAATATCTTGTGTGCACAAGATAATATCTTGTGTGCACAAGATATTAACTTGTCTGCACAAGATCTATGTTGTGAAGACAAGATATTATCTTATGCAGACAAGATAATACAACTTAATATCTTGTACGCACAAGATAATATGTTGTGCGAACAAGATAATATGTACAAGATAATATCTTGTCCGCACAAGATAATATCTTGTGCACAAGATAATATGTTGTAAGAACAAGATAATATTGTGTCCACATCTTGTGCGCACAAGATAATATGTTGTGCGAACAAGATAATATCTTATCTGCACAAGATATTATCTTGTGTGCACAACTTAAAAAAAATCATGTCTCCTCCCGGGTTCCGTACACTTCCCCTCTTGCCTGATTTCAGGTTTTAACCCTAAAGTTGCCAATCATGAAAATTGTTGTCTGCTTTATTGTCTGCTGGTAACTTTAAAAGTCATTTTTGCAAACAGTGTTGACTCAGATCAGACTGCTATCAGACTTCTCCACTAGGAGCAGTCTGATCAGGGTTCAAACTGCCTGTACGAGACCCTCTTATACATAAACAATGAATAATGTCATCCGTTAATGTTGTCTGCTGCATATTCTTGCAAACTTTTCAAACATGTTTAATAAACATGTTTGGAAAGTTTGCAAGAATAATTCAGCAGACAACATAAACAGATGACATTTCAGATGCAGTTTTTCATGGCATCTTAAAGGTTAAACATTTTGTCATATAGCTTCCGTTTTAAGCAGTGTTATCAGCATTTCAGAATATCATATTATATGAAACATTATGTTGCTGTCATAGCTTTATGATTTTTTGACAGAATGTATCATTGAAACAAGCCATATGACTGACAGAGTATCACACTTGTGGCCATTTCATATATCATCTGTTTCATCACTGAACTTGCCCAAGGCTTGTTTAATAAATTTCATATGAAATTAGTCACTCATATGAAACTCTGTATTTGTGGAACGCTTTATCATCATTTGTGCCACGTGTTTGAATCTGCAAACGTCAAAGAACCAGATCAGACTGCTCCTTAGAAGCAGTCTTATCTGGGTCTTCACTGTTGAGGAATCTCCACTACAGCATTGAATCTAAATAAACCCACCCCAAAACAGGTACTCTAGCAAACAGTGCAGGCCCAGATTAGTCCTGTACAACAAGACCCTACTGACGTTCAGTCACTCCATTACAGGAAAGCAGTGTAGCGTAATGTATGGAAGGTCATCAGTTCAGGACTAAGGCCCAGATCAGATGCAGCAGAATGCACACACACGGCATCTGACCAAGGCCTACACTGCTTGCAAAAAGGTTCAGCTATTTTCCAAATAAATTTTAAAGACAACTCCTCACCCCTAAATTTCGAAATGGACTCCTGCCATATATAAGGAGGAAGATTCCATTTGGTACAAAAAGGGTTTACCATTGTCCTGCTGAGCCCGTATATGTCCCATCTTTCAAACAATGAAGATCCAGATGAAATGGCTTCTGAAGAAGCCATCTGATCAGGATCTTCATTGTTTGTCATTCAGCGAATTAATTTGTTGCAATAATTTGCATCAAGTAATCTGATTGGTTGATAATCAGTAGTGGGTGTGGCATATATAAATATTCAGCAGGTCAAGGGTTAAGATTGTCTAAATTTTATTTCTTTCTTTAGCTCCAGGTGAAGAAGAAGATGGAGATGACACTGAAGATGGTAAACATGACAAGAATGACAAGATAGATGTTGACACTCCTGCTGGTCATAGTCATAATGCAACTTTAGAAGAGAGAACTAACATTCTTGACAGTGCTGATGACCTAAATGAGAAATCTAATTCTCCTGATGGGTCAGAACTATTGATGGCCAAAGAGAAGAAAAATTATGACAGTGAAAAGGAAAATGAAATAAGTGATATTGACTGTGCTGAAAAGAAGCTAAAAGCAACACATGTGCTTCATAAAGAATTTAATAAAGAAGATCATTCACAATCAGAATTAAAAATGAGCATTGGAGAAGTACTGCCAAATGATTCTGAATCAGAAATCATGAAAAATGATTTGAAGGAAGAGGAAAATATTATAAATGATAAATCTGTTAAATGCAATAGGAACGATTCTTGTAATGATGATCAAGATTCGGTAAAGGAAAATACAGTACATTCAGAAAAAGAATCAAATAATGAACTAAAAACTGAAAGGAAAGATTATGATTGGATGCTGTCATTGAAAAATACTGGCCCCAAAATGGAAAAAGGTAAAGGAAGGCCAGAAACACCACCACTTCAAAAGCTTATGCGCCAGGACTTTTCACCTCTAAAATCTGAAAGTGCTTTTATGCCATCACCCAAAAAAGTGAAAGAAGGATTCACATCAAAGCTAGCTTCAGTCATTGTGCCACCTTCTCCAGTTATTCCTAGGGCGGCTTCTCATCCAAAACAGCTTTTATCTCATAATATTTCAAATCTTAGAACTAGTCTTAAGTCCATTACTGCTCCAAGAACTTTCAAGTCATCTCAGTCAATGAGACCAAGTCCATATCCATCTATAAAATCTTTCATTCAAACTGATGAGCAGCCTTTAGATTTATCAAAGAAGTCAAAAGTGCAGGAAAATGGCCACATAAACAAATCAAAATCATCCTCAGATACAAGGCACACATCTCCTCATACTGCAAAACAAGGTAACGGTTTATCATCACCTCTGTCTACTAGTCTACAAAGTCTCCAACAAAAGTTTGGTGGAGATTTCCACCTCAGAGGACTACAAAAACCAACCAATTACATGTTATATGGACCTGAAATTCCTGCACTTCACAGGGCATTACTGCATTCAGCAACTTTTCCTCTTCATCATATGGCTCTGTCTATGGCTAATGATATTCCAAAACACTCTAGATATGATCATAGCCCTGTTCAGAAACCTAGGACCGCAACTCCATCTCCTAAAATAAAGCAGGAAGAATCAAGTAAATCCGTGAAACTTGAACGTAGTGCCACTCCAGAGAAATCCAATAGGCTTGAAAAAGCAGACAGTGATAGGTTAGATGATGCTAGTCCAGTGGCTGATGACACTGAAACAAAGTCTGATAAGTATACAAATCATATGTGCACTTGCGGAAAATGGTTTAATAATCTGTATGCTCTTAGTTTACACCTTCAAGAGACTGGTCATTTACCAGCAAGAAGCAAAGCTGTAAGTTTGCTGGAATACCCAAAGTTGGTGCGTGGACAAGACATGTGGTTAAACCAAGAATCAGAACAAACTCGCAGAATTTTAAGGTGTATACAGTGCGGAGAGTCATTTAAAACACTGCCGATGCTGACTGTTCACATGATGAAAACTCAGCATTACACAAAAATTGTAAGTTCAGAGCATGCTCGAAGAGCACACAAATGCTCAGCTTATTGTGAGAGAGAGCCAGACAAAGAATGTGTATTTAAATGTAAAGTTTGTCAAGAGACCTTTACGGACATGGAAGGACTCGCTAATCATATGATCATGTCAGGGCACCATAAGAAACAGGTTGTGAGGACTAATCAGTGTTTACCAGACATGGGACTGAGAACAAAACGTAAAAGATATTATGGTTTTGAAGATATGAATCCTTATCATCCATCTGTGGCTGCTGTGCTAGATTATAAAAGAAAGTGTCTGGCAGATAGAGGAAGTCCAGACTTTTCTTTGGATAATGACAGTGATGAATCAGATAATACTATAACATGCGAAAGTTGCAGTAGGCGTATAGGCACAAAAGTCTTTGTTGAGCATGTTCGAGCTTGTATAGGAATGAAACTGTCTGGAGATGAATATTTTAAGAAAGAGAAAACTGAAAATAAATCTGAAAAAGAAAAGGCACCAGGATTTTCTGCAAAATTTGCTCTGTTAGAAAAGTTGTGTAGAATGGATGTTGATGGAGATTCTGGCCAGGATAAGTCAATATTGCAGTCTCAGGATGCTATTACTGCCAGCAAAGATAAAGCAACATCTGACAATGTTTTATCTGATAAAGACCCAATTAGAACAAGAGATAGTGTTGGTTCCACTGTGTGTGAAAAGAATCCACTGATTAAAAAACTGTTTGATGATGATAATTCTGACTTACAAGTTAACATGAATTCTGAAAGAGAAAATGTTAGCAGTGGTAGGGAATGTTCATCTCCCATCAGAGAAATCCATAGATCTGAAAATAAAAAGCTGTCTAGTCCTGTAAATGTTCCTACATTTACACCTTCTAAATCCATTGACATTCCTCTCAAATTTGAAACAAAGGAACATTCAGAACAACAATCAAGTGTTTCTCCTTCTAAACCCTCAAGTGTGGACACAAAGTCCTGTCAGTCTTCAAAGAAACTAGACATAATTGACCCAGACAATATGAAAGAAGAATCTTCAGGCAAATCAGCCTTGTCAGCAATGGAGTCTTTCATACAGAAAAGCTTCACTAATAAATTTGATTATAAAAAGGGTAATATTGTACTCAGTCCAACTTCTATTTCTGATGTATCATCAGCTCATTCCAAAACATTAAATAATTCATTTACACCTGATAGTTCCCTTGATTATCTCAATAAGTACAGAAAGTTTTATTCTGCTCTAACAAGTCAGAATGGGTTTAATGATAATGATAAGGTTTACAAATCTTTAAAAGAAACAGGTGCTCTTAGCGTAAATGGTGATGTTGACAAATCAAATAATGAAAAGAAGACAAAAAGTAAAGACAGGGTAGTATCACCCATACCTAATAGTGTAAATGACAAGGATGATGCTGCTAGCATAAAATCAAATCATTCGGAAAAATCTGTTGAAACAAACAATGATACTCTTGAGAAGAAATATCTTGATGTTTCTGACAGCGAAGATACAAAATCTGAAAAAGCTAAATCCTCAGCCCTGGATAATCTGAGCAGCTTTGTATATGGTCAACCAATGACTAGTGAGCATCCCTTAGATAGCCTACAAAGACTGATTACAAAAACAGACATTCCTAAGTTAATGGCCTCAGCTGGGGCCAAGACTTTCAAATACCTCCCCCCTCACTTACAGCTTCAGGCTAGTGGTGAACTACCAGTGCCTCTAAACTTATCCTTGAAAGGGCAGGATGACAGTGACGATGAAGAGCAAATGAGACTTGATGACGAAACTTTGTCAGACTGTGATGGAGCAGCCAGTCCTACAAACAGTGACGGTGAACCAGTAGAGTACAGATGTGCAGCATGTAGCCGCCGCTTTGCTTCCAAAGGGTCTTACCGTTATCACTTAAGTCGCTGCCATCTGTCCAGCGTAAAGAGATATGGCATTAAAGAAGCATTTAATATGAGTCCTTATGTTTATCTACCTTTAGATCACACAGCAAGATTCTCAAAATATTATGAAATGGCCAAAGAACTTGCAAACAAAAGGAAGCAACAGTGATTTAAATAGATGATCTACATCACTCAGAAATTAATCTAATCTTACAGTTAATGTTAAGTTTAAAAGATACAGTATTTACGATATAGAGGATCTTACATGAGTGTTCATGTATTATTGAATTTATTGAACAAGTTGAGGAAAAGAGATAAAATGTGAGGCTTTTCTTCAACGAGTTTAATAAATTCAGTAATACATGAGCACGAATGCAAGCTTCTATTTATCATATGACATTTAAAACGCATTTTATTTGCGATTGGTTAACAAAAATGTCAACATTCCGCCATTAGTCAAAGCGACGTCATTAAGGACGTCATACATGTAACGTTACGGGGCGTAGTTAACTAATTTTCATATTTAATCCACTAGTGGTTTATCGAATTTATTATATGACGTTATTACACTGTCAGACGCATTGTCATATGATAAAAGTGTTTTGACACCACAAAGTAATGAAAATGAGACTGAGTAAACAGAGTAGACCCAGATCAAATTAGTGTCTACACTGTTTTCCACTGAGCCTAGGTCTTAGTGGGCCAAAACATTTATTTGATAATAAATGATTCCTTAAGGTCTACTAGAAAGTGTCTGAATTCTTTAGACAAATACAGTACATGTCAGGTAAATTTGGGAGAAAACTTTTGTAACTCCCTGTATGCTTCTATGTACAACAATATCTCCAAAGGGGGCCTACTCTTTGCCCTTTAACCTGCTGTTCCTTTGAAAACAAGGTAGATCCTGATCAGATTGAAGCCATCTGATCAGGATCTACACTGTCATTCAACAAAAAAGTCTCATTGACTGATAGTAAGAAGTGGGTGTGGCAAATTAAATTATTCAGCAGGATAAGGTTTAAAGAAAATGCATTCTTTCATCCAGTGGAGCAGAATCTTTCCACTTGCCATAATTAGCCTAAATGTTCTAATAAATTCGCACCAAGTTTGTCACCAATTTGCAGCCTGCTGAAGTTGAAGCAGTGCTAAAAGATCACTTTGATTATGCAATTTCGATGATGATTTTTACATGTAGATAAAGAGGGACAATTTACTGACTTGCATGTATTACTGGTGTATTGAATGAGTCTCCTAAAAGATTTTTTCCATCATTTACACAAAGAGCTCAGAGGAGACATCAAACGGCATAAAAAAAACTGGTAGTAAACTGTTGCTTCCCCTGACAATGTCATTGATATCCTTACTGAATGATATTTTTTCTTAGCTCTCATCTTTGAATCCAATGGCCATCTAGTACCTATAACTTGTTTTTGAGAAAATAAAAAACATAGCCCTTTTTTTTGTGTGTATTCACAGCTGAGTTAGTATGCTACAGTGGGGATGGTATAATATGAACATTTTGTTTTAGCCTTTCAGGGGGGGCCCTTCATATTTCCATAGCAGTAGTATATTAGGCAAGTTAATAGTCTAGAAGCAAAGTATATAAAGAAAAACACTCTTAGGCATTAGTTTTCTCACCCCTGTGGGCTTGAGACTCGCTCAGGGTCACATGTGAGGCAAGACTGGTGTGAGCCTCAAGAATTTCATAATGATTGTTGGTCTTGCCACTTTCAACAGGCTCCAGGATTATATATTTGTTTTAATACTCAAAGAAAAAAATTTAACCTGCTCATAAAAAATGGTATTTTAATATTTATGATCTGGACAAATAACACTTACGATGATCTGAGCAGCCAAACTGCTTTATTAATTGGAATTTTGATATTTATTAGCAAATTGTTAAGTATCTTTTTATGCTCCGCTGCATTGACAAAAGAGTTTTTATAACCTCGGCCCAAAATGTTGGACAAAATATTGGATCTCCCTGGAAATCATCACGACTATCATGCCTCAATCACCAAGATTGATCATGTTTTTAGGTGTCGTGAAAATTGTCTAAAGTAACAAGATTGTCAAAATTCAATTCCCATTGTAACATACTGAATTGACTGTGACAATATTTTGTTAGATTGACAAAGTTTGTACATTTGTTTGCTGTTGACAATCTTACAATATTACATGCCTACATTTCTTAGTTTTCATGTTTATCAGGTTATATCTGTGTGCTATTTTTATCTTTTGTGAGTTTCAACCCATAAAATGCCAATCACGACAATTGTCGACTGCTTTGTCGTCTGCTAGTTTCTTTAATCTGAAAATGTCGTCTGCTGAAATTTTTTTTGCAAAGCGTTTAAAAAATATTTTTGCAGACAGGCAAACAGTGTGGGCAGTCTCCTGTAGGAGCAGTCTGATCTGGGGCCATACTGTTTGCAAAAAAAAATACTTTTAAGGTAACCCACAGACAGCAAAGCAGACGACAGTTGTCGTGATTGGCATTTTATGGGTTAAGGGTTAAAAATTATATGATTATGTATGGTAATCAGCCAACAGCTATCACTTTTTCACGGTGATGAACATCACAACATGTGACCTAAATGGTAGCATCCATCACCTAATGAGAGAAAACAACTCAAATTGAGTAAAAAAACAAAAAACGAAAAATTGCTGTTTTTGTCTATATACAGTTAAACTCCTAAGTTAAGACCACCTTTGAGACTGTTCAAAAGTTGTCTTTAAGACCACTTGTGAACATAACCAAAGGTGGTCTCTGATCAGAGGACACTGTATACTGAAAACACAAAGAAAAACTAAATAAAACCTACTAATAAGCTTTTTATAGCAGAATTAGTCTTAATTTTAGGTGGTCTTAATAGCGGAATTTTAGTGTAAATATACACTTGATTTTCATGAAATTTTGTGCAAATACCTGGCATTGGTAAATCAATATAAATTTTTCTTTGACAGATGAATTTCATCCCGTTTTGTCAGTAAAACTTTTTGAAACTCCGGCACATATTGACAAAAAGATCTAACATTTTCATACCTTCTTCTTACATAGTCTTCAGATCCCCATTGTGGTATGTTACTGTAAAAATCCTAAAAATTGGGACACCTTGCAATAATTCTTCTTAAATTTTAACAAATTTGTTTCATGATCCTGCAAGGAGTTTAAAAGGTGCAGACAGAATGGCAAACAGTGTAGACCCTGATCAGACTGCTCCTACAGTGTAGACCCTGATCAGACTGCTCCTGAAGGAGCAGTGTGATCTGGGTGTGCACTGTTTACTTAGGCCTACCTGTCCCAATACTTAGGTTCATTACGTTAGGTGGACAAGAGGAAGAAAGAAAAAATAAGAAAATCAACACCAAAGAGATGGGTAGCCTGCTTTTTTCTTACCAGAACAGAGCTTTTTATGATGGATCCTATCAATTTTTGCCATAAATTGTGATGTAGTTTCATTCCTGTGTTTTTGCATTGTATAGTTAAAGATACTTGTATATGTGCTTATATGATAAGGTACATATAGTATTTATATGTGACATAAAATAATGATAATTATAGTAAGTATATGAACATATAGCCACACTTGAAACTTCTTAATATTAATATATAGTATAATTGGTTTGATTGAGATCAAAAATGTTTTGCTAAGGAAAACACTTTAGCATAGGCATGCTAACATTAGCATGTGTGGTCTTTTTTTTCTATATATTTGGACATAACATCATGGTTTCTGCTTTGGGTCCCAACAACAGTGTTATATCTAAGAGGCTGTGATGTAACTGTCCAGACATGACCATAGCAGTTGACAGGGATGTTAAACAAACACGATACTACAATATTAACATGTACAGCGAAATTCCACTATTAAGACCACCTAAAATTAGGACTAATTCTGCTATAAAAAGCTTATTTTGAAGGGTACACTTAATGTTTCTTTGAATTTTCTGCCTACAATGACCTCAGGTCAGGGACCACCTTTGGGACTGTTCAAAAGTGGTCTCTAAGACCACTTTTGAACAGTCCCAAAGGTGGTCTTTTTATATTCATTTTACTGTATACTGTTTCATAGGAAACAAGAAAATTCTTAAGTCAAAGTGGTCTGAGAGTGAGCTCTATGATCCATAGTTACAAAAATGAATAAAAATTCCATAAAACCCAGAGGCAGAAGAATTTTGACCCATATCTCATGCAATAATTTATTTTTTCTGTTTGTCACAGTCTGTAAGATCATTAATAATATTCACTTAGTCACATATGGCAGATTATTTATTAGTTATCATGGTATCAGATGGTAAAACGCCCGCTGTAAGTTGCGGCAATAAAGTATGCATATGCAGATGTTATATGATTTATGCGGGACTGAGTGCTTTTCATATGAACAATATGAAGTTTATTGAGTGTTTTTCATATGAAGAAGGCCCGTCTGAAAATGAGAGTATTAACCCATTGAGTACCGGAAACCCCAAAAGGGGTAACTGGCAAACAGTGCAGGCCCTGATCAGACACTGTGTTCTGCGGTGTCTGATCAGGGCCTACACTGTTCGCAAACAGTTAAGCAATTTTCCAAATAAGTTTTGAAGAAAAAACAACCTGACACCCCTAAATTTTGAAATGGACTCCTGCTATATAGAAAGAGGAAGATTTCATTTGGTACAGAAAGGGTTAACCTCTACCACTCCCTAGGCTGATTCAGCAGACGACAAATTGTTGATATTTTTCTTATTTTTCCCAGAAAATAGGACAAAGAGATGTCAAAATAGATGTGAAGGCAATAATCAGGAATCGATACAATTAACCGACAGCTCCCATCAGAGACATCAGAGACACCAAAGGGAAAGAAACACAAACATGCAATAACTAGACCCTAATGGAAACAGCAATAGCAGAAAGCCAAAAGGACAGTTACTTTCCCACAAAATGGCCAATTGGCTTTCCAAACCCCCCAAAATACAAGCGATACTCACACTAAAAGACAAACCATAACAAAAATAAACCGCGACGGAAGAACCACCTTGGAATGGTCAGGGAAACAAATTCTACTGGGGGGCTTAAATTGATTTAATGCGGCCGCAATCCTCGCCCCTTACTTCCATCGCGATTTAGGCATCAGTGCAACAAATCCTGTTTTCTGGGATAATTAGAAAAATATTTAAAAATGACAACTGCTGCTAAAAAATACCCAGCATGCAGAGCATTAAACCGAGAGTAGTTATCAAGAAGTGCACGGCAGAAGCCATTTTTAGGTCAATTGTTTGTCAATCTACTATCCACGTTACTGTCACTTATTTGTATGGAATCCAGGTAACCGTTATAAATAGCTTTGAGATTCTTGTTGTCTTGAGGTCAGAGTGTTTTGTTAAGAGAGTTATCTGTAGGGCTCGTGTTGAGTTTGGCAAACAGCGTTGACCTGGATCAGACGCTTGAGATCCACTGGATTCATGTGTTAGGTTTGGCAAACAGTGTAGACCCAGATCAGATGCTGCAGAATGTGGTGTCTGATTTGGGTCTGCCATGTTTGCTTGAAGTACAGGAATTAGGGTTAAAACGAAATGATCTAGGTCCCCATTTATTGCGCAAACACGCCTATACAAATACATTGCCACCTTTATCGCCGAAAAAATGAAAATTTTATGATGAAAAATTGTGATATTTTTCTTATTTCTGCTCAAAATAAAGATTGTGGTCACCCGTTAGAACCGAGTCATTGAGGCGGTTCTAACGAGTACCCACAATCTATAGAGCAGAAATAGAAAAATAAGATTTACCCCCGGAAACCCCAGTTTTACTATATAAAAGTGGGGTTCAAGGGGGTCAAAATTATAAAGGCGTGTTTTCTTGATTCAGGATCTTTTTCCCAGCCTACACTCAAAGACAATTGACCTATCAGTGTTGCCAGTGCTTTGATTATTTTACCTATGGATAGACTGGAGTAAATTGAAGGTTTACGGTGCCAATAAAGGCTCAGATCAGACTGTACAAATGCACAGTCTGATCTCAGCCTTTGCTGGGACTGTCATAAAGCATATTTTCTTGCAGTGGAACTCAATACATTTCCAAATGTTTTCTTGTTAAGGTAGGCAGTCTAATTTAACTTATGAAATTTTGCACCCAAAAATTTAAATTTTCCAAGTTTACAGAATTTCAAAGACCAATATAACTTACAGAGAAATTTATAGTTTAAAATTTTGCACCCAAAACATTTACGTAAACCTTAAGATGCCGAGAAAATCGACATCCGAAAATGTCGCCTGCTGAATTTTTTGCAAATGTTTTAAAAAATATTTTTGCTTACAGGCAAACAGTGTGGACCCAAATCAAACTGCTCCTAGAGGAGCAGTCTGACTTTGGTCCACACTTTGCAAAAATGACTTTTAAAGTAACCAGCAGATGTCAAAACAGACGACAATTATCGTGATTGGCATTTTATGTGTTAAACTTAATATGGATTTCCAAATGCATCCTTCAAAAGATCAAGATAACTTTCAAGGCAGCTTGTCATCTGAAATTCTGCACCCAAAATTTTTAAATTTACAAAGTTCATAAATTACTGATATTTTTACAGACTATAACTTATATAGGCCCCCGCCCATTGGGGCTTGAAGAAATAAATGAGCTGCATGATGCTTCCACGCAGAGCTGAAACCGACCTCACACGAGTACTGGTAAACCGCCTAGAGGATCTAATTGATTTTATCTCAATGTAGGGTAAAAGTTCCACAAAATTGGAAGCAACGTCTCCAAAATGACCTTAACAGTGTTGACGGGCACGTTAAACCTCAAATCAAACAAACAAAACAAGACTATAACTTACAGAGAAATTTGTGGTCTGAAATTTTGCAATAAAAATGTTTATATATTACAAAAGTAAATTTGTCTGATATTTTTCATACTTACAATTTTTTGTGGTATTGACCAAAGACCAAGATATTTACTGCCACAGAATTTCTCACCTGAAATTTTACCTACAAAACTTAACAAATATTTGATATTGTATACATTAAAGACCAATATATGACTTACATAAATTATATATTTCGATTTTACATCCACACCAAATTGTAATTATGTCCCTTTAGGATAATGAAAATCAGCAACATGAAACTTTAACCCTTAACCCTTATCCTGCTGAATAAATTAAGCAACACACATTACTGATTATCCACCTTTCAAATTACTTGATATTATATAACGTATTTGTTCAATTCATAAACTGCATGACAAACAGTGTAGATCCTGGTCAGATGGCTTCACCAGAAGCCATCTGATCTGGATCTACACTGTTTGCAAAGGTAGGGGTTGTCAAGGGTTAACCCATTTTGTACTGAATGGAATCTTCAGCTTTATATATAGCCAGAGTCCATTGCAAAATTTAGGGGTAGTTTCAAAGCTAGCTGAACTTTTCATCAACAGTGTAGGCCCTGAACAGTTTGTTTTGTTTGTTTGATTTGGGGTTTAACGTCCCCGTCAACACTGTAAAGGTCATTTTGGAGACGTTGCTTCCAATTTTTTGGGACTTTTACCCGACGTTGAGATGAAATGACATCTCAAGCCTTCTCGCCCAATGAAACCAATAGGGTTTATTAGCATGGACGGTCCACCTCGCACCGCAGTTCCTGGACAGGCTTAGATCCACTAAGCGGTTTACCAGTACTAGTGTGCGGGCCGGATTCAGCTCTGCGTGGAAGCATCATGCAGCCCATATATTTCTTCAAGCCCTATGAGCGGGGGCCAAAAGGCCTTGAACAGACATCGAATTATGAGGCGTACACTGTCTGCCCTTGTACCCCACATTAAAATGGGTTAAAGTCAATTAGAAAATTCTAGGTCAGATAACAGTCTATGCTTTTACTTATTTTTCAGAGGGAATAAGGTTTGACTTGAATGCGAATCATATGTCCAGCACACCTCGATAGAATTTTTTATATGATTCTTATGAAACTTAGTGGAATGCTTTGGCAGAATTGGCATAATGTAATGACATTTGTATGCCTTTAATCATTACCTTTCCTGAAAGCCTGAGTTCTTTTTATTTTAACTCTTATCATGCTGTTCACGACAACCCGTATCTCTGCAAACAGTGAAGAAGCCATCTGATCAGGATCTACACTGTTTGGCATTCAGTTTATGAATTTGTAGCAATAAATTACATCAAGTAATTTGATTGGTTGATAGACAGAAATAGGTGTGGCTTAAATGAATATTCAGCAAGATAAGGGTTAAATAACATTTTGGAGAAGTTTGAACACAGATCAGTAGCTGAGTGTCTTTTTGAATGATACAGATCATTGTCAAGGTGAAGGTCACAAAGACTCAACTGGTTTCATAAAGCCATATTACATTGCTGGCTGCACTAGTAGACATACTAAGCCTTCAAGAACTACAGAAAAATTGAGAGCAGATGACCCTTATTTTTTATCATTGTTCAGAGGTGAAAAAGTTGCCATTATGCAGTAAAATTCCTATATGAAGACCACCTTTGGGACTGTTCAAAAGTGGTCTTAAAGACCACTTTTGAACAGTCCCAAAGGTGGTCTCTGACCAGAGGACGCTGTATGCAGTAAACACAAAGAAAGAACAACTGCAACATACTAAATAAACTTTTTGAAGCAGAATTAGTCTTAATTTTAGATGGTCCTATGCCGGAATTGCATACCGGCCCCGATAGCTCAGTTGGTAGAGTGTCCGTTCCGGGGAACGGGAGGTCACGGGTTCGATCCCTGGCCACGACATACCAAAGTCGTTAAGAATGGTACTAGCTGCTCCTCGCTTGGCACTCAGATTTACGGGGTAGAGCTAGGACTGGTCGACCCAGTGTCAGGATAATGTGACTGGGTGTGGTATCATGTAATGTGTCTGGGACATGATACTTCAGTGAGGCAGCACTATAAAAGTGAGCATTGAGCTCCCTGTTGCAACCAGACACCGTCGTGATATGACTGAAAAATTGTTGAAAGCGACGTTAAACCCGAATTCACACACACACACACACACATGCCGGAATTGCACTGTATATGAATAGTCTGCCCCAGGTTTGACATTTCGTGCGAATAGATGTTTCACATGTATTGTGAAGCCTTATTTTCTCTAAAAACAAGAAAAAATCAGTACTTTGAAAATTAATGTCATCTGCAAGTCATGCTTAGCACTTGAGGGGCTAATATTATAAAATCAATTCTGCAGAGAGATAATGTCAGTTCATTCTGAAAAATAAATATTTATTAATTAACTTACATAAGCTGTCACTGTCAGTTTGATTATTATGGAAACATGTCCGAGTCATCCAGTAGAGTCTCTGTCCATCGAAGTTTGGAATTTATGCCTTGTCATATCAAAAATGGTCTTCATAATGTGCACTGGCCCCAATAGCTCAGTTGGTAGAGTGTCCGCTCCGGGGAACAGGAGGTTACGGGTTCGGTCCCGGGCCGCGACATACCAAAGTCGTTAAAAATGGTACTAGCTGCTTCTCGCTTGGCACTCAGATTTACGGGGTAGAGCTAGGACTGGTCGACCCACTGTCAGGATAATGTGACTGGGTGTGGAATCATGTAATGTGTCTGGGACATGATACTTCAGTGAGGCAGCACTATAAAAGTGAGCATTGATCTCCCTGTCGCAACCAGACACCGTCGTGATATGACTGAAAAATTGTTGAAAGCGGCGTTAAACCCGAATTCACACACACACACACACACACACTTCATAATGTGCCTATTGCAAGAGCTGCTAACATATTTTATCCTCGTCCCGAGGTTGTAAATAGTGGATCTTACACGAGTGGTCATTTCATATGAAATTTATGAAACGAGCCTTTGGCAAGTTTCATAAATTTAATATGAAATGATCACGAGTGTAAGATTCTGTTTATCATATGATCATTTTTTTTATGTGGATTCTATCACCTTAAAATTTGACAATTTTACCACAAAAAATGCATGTGTGGTCATACGATTTTTATTACACAATGTTATCCACTGCTTGTCAACGATTCATATGATAAAACTTGTTTCATGCTCAACTCATTTGAGTACGAAATTATTTGTCCTGCTCACAAATTTTAAAATGCCAACAGCTTTTGGCATTTTAAAATTTGTGAGCAGGACAGACAACGTTCTCTGCTGAACAGAGGAGGAAAATAGCCGAACTGACCTGTGTTTGAAATATTTATCAGTATTACAGGTTTTGAGCTCAGCTAAGCATTCTGCTGAATCTGAGCAGGTCCCCCACTGTTTACAAAAAAAAGTTCAGCCATTTCCTGAAAAAAAAAAAATCTAAAAATATCGCAAACATGACACCCCTAGATGGTCTCCCCTCTACCAGTATATTTAATGGGGAAGATTCTGCTGAGGACAAAATTGTAAATTTGTCATTATGACTTGTTCATAAAAGTCGAGACCTGTGTAAACTTGCTATATTACACATAGAAGCTTCAGTAGTGTAGTGGTTATACCACTTGCTGGTCTTGGGTTTCATTCCTGGCTTCTCCAGACTTTTTTATGTTTCTGGAAACCAAGGTCCTATCTCCCTATGACCTTAGTTGTTTGTGGAATGTAAAACTCGAAAACACACACACACCTATATTACAAAATCATGTTAAGCAAAATACTCTGATCAGCCTGTGCACCTACACTGTCTGATCGAAGTCTTCTGATAGCCATGGACCAAAAGGCTTTTGTAGCTGTTTTTATACAGATTTTCTGTGTACACATCCGAAATTTTTTCTACTTGACACAAAGTCCAAGTTGAATTCCTATAATTTTAGGCCTGCTGAAAAATGGGATATATTGTTAAAGGAAAGAATTTGTAGACCCCTATTGATAAGGGAGACAAAATTGTTTGAAAGAGTTGCCTCCACTGAAGATAAATCCATTTTTCAGTTAACGACTTTACTCGGATCATTCCATGATGTGGTGCACATGTAATTAACCCGTGATTGATAGCTGTTTACTTGTTGAATTTTGTGATTTTATAAACCTCAATATCTCAGACATCCATCAAAGAAAAACTGACATTTGATGTAAGATTGAAAAGCAGAGATTTAAGATTTAGAAGCAATGTTACACTTTCAAGGGCATTAACTTTGACAACCAAATCTTTAGGTGTTGTGCTTAAAAGAAAGAATTTGTGCCCTTCCACTCCCCCATTCACACACACCACAAACCATACAATCTCATTTTGTGTTTTGCTTTTGTTTGTTTGTTTGTTTGATTTGAGGTTTTACATCCCTGTCAACACTAAAGGTCATTTTGGAGATGTTGCTTCCAATTTTGTGGGACTTCTACCCGACATTGAGATGAAATGACATCTCAAGCCCTGTCGCCCAGTGAAACCAAAAGGGTTAACCCTTGTACTGCTGCATATTTTAATTTGCCACACCCACAACTGATAAACAACCAATCAGAATACTTGATGCAAATTATTACAACAAATTCACAATCTGAATGACAAACAATGTAGATCCTGATCAGATGGCTTCTTCAGAAGCCATCTGATCTGGATCTACATTGTTTTCAAGAAAAGGCATAACCGGGTTCAGCGGAACAAGGGTTAATAAGCATTAATGGTCATACTCGCACCGCTTTGCCTGGGCAGGCTTAGATACTCTACGCGGTTTACCAGTACTCATGTGCAGTCGGTTTCAGCTCTGGGTGGAAGCATCATGCAGCCCCTCTTTTTCTTCAAGCCCTGATGGACGAGGGCAGCTTATAAACTGAACAATTCTGTTCCTGATTTTTATGGGTGCCTTGCCTTCTCACACCTTACCAAGCCACTGGTACCAATGAAAATGCACAAACATGATGCTTAACCCTTGTTCTGCTGAATATTCATATCTGCCACACCCACTACTGATTATCAACCAATCAGATTACCTTATGCAAATTATTGCAATAAATTCATAATCTGAATGGCAAACAATGTAGATCCTGATCAGATGGCTTCGTCAGAAGCCATCTGATCTGGATCTTCATTGTTTGGAAAATAAGGCATATCCAGGCTCAGCAGGACAAGGGTTAAAACACCATGCATAATTGCAAAGCAAATGGCATTTTAAATTTTTCTCTAATTTTTCGAAGAAAATCAGACATAAATAATACTTCATGTGAATCGTCTGCCAGCAGACAATTCACATGAGATTCACATGAAATAACAGGCCTGATTTTCTCTGAAACCTGTATCACGAAAACACACCTATATAATTTTGACCCCCTGAAACCCCACTTTTATATTGAAAAACTGGGGGTTTACAGGTGTATACATTATTTTTCTTATTTCAGCTCAAAAACATAGATTGTAGGTACTCGTTAGAACCGTGTCATTGAGGGGGTTCTCTAGAGTACCGTATTCGCCCTAATTACCGCACATGCTCCTATAAGCGCACACCAAAGCTATTTTTGAAAAGGAAATGCATAAGCACACACTTTACAGTAACCTCCCCATGGAAGCTCTCACAGGAAATCTATAAAAACTTACCGTTATTTCTTTAACAGTGAAGGCAATGCTTTAGTATCCTTTTCCGTCCTATTAAATATCAGTATGCATCGTCTGGGAAGCTATTGTTTTTGCATCGAGTGTGCGCTAATTAGGTAGATTTTTCACTGTGATTTTTTGACACGATTTTGAAAAAACTAAGCGCATGGTGTGGTAATAAGGGCGAATACGGTACCCACAATCTGTCTGTTGGGCAGAAAAATGAAAAATATCAGAATTTTTTATATGAAAAGTGTCAAAAATGATAAATATCAGAATTTTTCATATGAAAAGTTTCATTTTTTGGGAAAATTTCAATATATTTGAATAGGTGTGTTTTCAAAATAAGGAGAAAACATTTGAATATGATGTCTGGAGCTTATCCCTTTTTGTACTAAATGGAATCTTCCTCTTTAAATATGGCAGGAGTCCATTTCAAAATTTAGGGGTGACAGGTTGTGTTATCTTTAAAATTTATTCAGAAAATAGCTGAACTTTTTGCAAATAGTGTAGGCCCTGATCAGACGCCACATTCTGCGGCATCTGATCTGGGCCAGCACTGTTTGCCAGTGTACCCGTGTTGGGGTTTCTGGTACAAAATGAGTTAAAGGGTTGTATGCTGTTTAATTGTAGAAACTAAATTATAGTTACCAGGTTACAATATTTTGTTGTGACAAAGATTGTGATGCTGGAGTGACCTTCGGGACGGTATTTTCTGACCGAACCTCATGTGTATGAAAGATTCTTACATTATTTTCCACAGCAAATTCTCAATTTTTTTGGTTTACCATACAGCATCCATCTTCCTCATTTGTTCTTTCTTTTCACGAAAGATTGATGCTGATTTATCTAGATTTTGTTTACTGTACAAAGATTTAGCGTTGTTTACTTATATTATAACATATCATACCTGGGGTTTGTGATTTTTTGCGAGATATTTATGAAATTGAAATCCTTGTATATATTACATATCTCTGTAATGAGAATGTCTTATAATAGTAAAGTTTTGCCTTTGATGTTTATTCTTTTATCATTCGATAGCTTTAAGTGTGAATTTTCTATGTTAAGCATGGTTTTATCTTGTTATATTTCTTTTGGTATACCTTGGCAAAAGTTTTAGGGCAATATATTACAACCTTGTTATAATACTATAGTTGGGAACATCACAAAATCCATGTTTGTTCACACCTAAAATGCCAGACACCACTAGCAGATGACATTTTCAATGTTTCTTTTCTCTTTTTTTTTTTTTCAGACAAAATAAGGCTTGACATTTTATGTGAATCATCTGCAGTTGATTCACATGAAATGTCCAGCTCTTATTTGCTCTCTCCAAAAAATATATATGTATATATGAAATATATTTAATTTTATTTTGTACAACATTATGATATAAAATTTAGTGGTCAGTTAGGCATTGCAGCATCACACAGCATTATTTTCAGTCAAGACTTCACTTTTGTCTGTCCATTGCTTATGACACAATATGAATTTGAATTTTTTTTGAAACACATAATCTGTATGGAGTTGTGTCATTTACCTAATCATCTGATTGGTTCATGTCATGACTAAATGTCCAATCAAAATCTGCTTATAACTGTAAATGGTTGGATTATATAACGCAAAGCAGAATAAATTGAGACCATGAAATTTCCATTCATAATGAAAAGACAGACCTACGGTAAGCAAAGAGTGCAGACCCAGATCAGACTGCTCCTGAAGGAGCAGTCTGATCAGGGTCTACACTATTTGCCATTTCTGCCTGCACTTTTTGAACTCCTTTCTGGACAATGAAGCGGTGTCTGAATTTTTAAGATTTTAACGGTACTCTACCATGAAACTTCAACGACACGAACACTGATGACTCATTCTAGCTGGAAACCTCAATAACTCAAACACTTGGGGCTCATTTACCATGGGTGATTCAAAATCGTTCTTGAGTGAGTGAGTGAGTGAGTCAGTGTTTGAGTTTTACCTCTCACCAACAGCTAAGGTCATATGGAGACTGGCACTCGTTCTTGTGTCCCTAGGAAGTTCTTGCCAATGGTCTAGGTATTCAAATATTTAGGGAAATTTGTCTATTTTGTCTTGAAAACGCATGTTTGTTTGTTTGTTTGTTTGATTTGAGGTTTAACGTCCCCGTCAACACTGTAAAGGTCATTTTGGAGACTTTGCTTCCATTTTTGTGGGACTTTTACCCGACATGGAGATGAAATGACATCTCAAGCCCTGACATGTTGTTTGTACTCATTAGAATTGCCTCTGTGAGGAAATTCTAATAAGTACACACCATACCTTTCCACCTTTCCAAGAAAAGTATGCTGTGTGTACTCATTAGAATCACCTCTGTGAGGAATTTCTGCCTGTTAGAATTCACTCACAGAGGCATTTCTAATTCGTACACACAGCATACCTTTCCACCTTTACAAGAACTGTATGTTGTGTGTACTCATTAGAAATGCCTCTGTGAGGCAATTCTAATGAGTAACACAACATACCTTTATTTCAAGCTTTTCAGTGCTGTAAGTTCTACTAGATTTCAAACAGAGGCAGAAGTGGATTGGTTGCCTGTAACCTCAAATAAATATTCCAAGACTCCATTAGGGCATGGTACCGGAACTAAAACGATGGGATCAAAGTACCCAGAGTACTGAAACAAAGTACTGCAGAGTAATGAAATGTTATAAATGGTGCCTATTGTATATCAGTAGGCAGTATTATTTGAGAGAAGATAGAAAACATGCCCATAAATTATCCTCGTTGTGCCTCGTGACCTGGGGCGATGATTAACCCCTAACCCTTATATTGCTGAATACAAATGTATTAATTTCAGCCACACCCATTTCTGTCTATCAACCAATCAAATTACTTGATGTAATTTATTGCTACAAATTCATAAACTGAATGCCAAACAGTGTAGATCCTGATCAGATGGCTTCTTCAGAAGCCATCTGATCTGGATCTACACTGTTTGCAAAGATAGGGGTTGTCGTGAACAGCAAGATAAGGGTTAATGGCTTGAGCTACCCAATGGTTGTCGCCCATCGGGGCTGGGCTGCATCATGTTTCCATGCAGAACTGAAACCAACTGCTCATGAGTACTTGTAAAGCACTCAGAAGGCCTAAGCCTGCCCAGGCAAAGTGGTGCAGATCCGAGCGTCCCTGCATATAAACCCTATCAGATTGTTTGGACAGTATGGCTTTAGATGTCATTTCATCTCAGTGTCAGGTAAAAGTCCCATAAAATTGGAAGCAATGTCTCCAAACTGACCTAAATATTGTTGAGGGGGATGTTAAACCTCAAAATAAACAAACAGATTATCTAAAACAAAAATTTTCATAACCCCAAATGTATTTGAGCCATTGAAGTTTGATTATATACACAGTAAAATTCCTATATTAAGACCACCTTTGGCACTGTTCATAAGTGGTCTTTTGAACAGTCTCAAAGGTGGTCGCCCTTTAGAGCACACTGGGTGTAGAAAACACAAAGAAAATGTATCTGAAACCTTTAAAATTTGCTCTTAAAAGCATAAGATGACTTAATTTTAGGTGGTCTTAATAGCCGAATTTCGCTGTACTTTTGTTGTGGATCCATTGGTCCAAAACAGGGCTAGGATAACTAGTATGGTAAAAAGCTTTCCTATGTTTGTTTGTATTGGAGTTAAACGGCCCAGTCAACACTATGTTAGGTCATTTTTGAGCTGGTCAGTTTACCTATCCACGCTTCCTGGGCAGGCTTATACGTAAGCAGTTAACCAGTACAGTGCACATTCTTTCGCCAGAAACTGACAACTGCCCTTCTTTAGTGGAAGGGAGAGAATGACCGTAGAAAAGATTTCATGATCAATCTCCACGGAAGAATGTTGCCGACTCCGGCAGGAATCGAACCGCATCCTGATCACCAGTCAGACGCGCATCTGACTGAGCTACCGAGGCTAGCTAAAAGCTTCCTATGTGAATGTGCTAGTTTGATTTTCATGATTGGGCCAGTGGCTCAGTTGTATGGTGATTAAGAAGCCATGGATTCAGTCTTTTATACTTTAAAGTTTGCTTTACTCATTTAAATCCATAGATTCATTGCCAATGTTTATGATGCTTTAAGTATGAATTCCAAAGGAAAATTCTCTTTATAATTGTTGTTGAGTTGCAGATTATCAAATGCCAACATTTTACGGCCTTGTTATGACACTATCGCTTGGTCGCAACACTTGCTGTATGTTAGTAACCATGAATGCATACATCTTCAATGGAGGCAACTTTTGGAAAAATATCCCCAACCACCCCCTCTTACCAATAGGGGTCTACAGGGGTCTACTCTTAAAGGAAAGAATTTGCTCCAAAAGCAAATTCTTTCCTTAAAGGGTAGACCTCTTTTTCAGAAGTGTTCAGTTTATAGGTGAGCGAATAAGAAGTCTGGAAAGTTGTCTCTCTTCTTAAAAATGGCAGAAAATGTGCCGAGTTCATCCATATCCATTCTCCTTAACGGACTTGAGCAGTTTGACCTCGGTGGGATACACGTCTGACAGGTGGTCTGGAGTACTGCTGAGTTGGCAACATTCTTTCATGAAGATTGATCATAAAATCTTTTCTATGGTCATTCTCTCCCTTCCGCTGATTCAAGAAGTGCAGTTGTCAGTTTCTAGCAATAGAATGTGCACTGTACTGGTTAAACAGCCTTTTTTTGCAAGAATTGCCTCCCCTGAAGGTTTATCCATTTCCCTTTAACCCCTTTATATCCACCATGCTATAGTGAATTGTGGCCAATTGTTCAAAGCATTGCTAGCTTAGCGAACTCACAAGAGGTCAAAACATTAACTGGTCTAACAAGTATAATATCTGATGCATGGGTATGTTTGCTGGAAAAATGTGAGTAGCTAAAGCTACTCAGATTTTTTCAGCTAAAACATTTTTTTTCCCATACAGAATGGTTGAAGTTTTAAAATAATATATAGCTTTAAGCAACTGGGCTCAGTTAAAGTTCTCTGTGTGGCTGTATAAAAAGGCTAGGGCCCAGTTGTTCAAAGCATTGGTAGCTTAACGAGCTCATAAGTGATGAAATTGTTAACTGTTCTAGCAAGTCCAATTCCTAAGTTAGTAGTATTTTTGCTGCAAAAAATGAGAACAGCTTTTGCATTTGCAAAAGCTGCTCTAATTTTTTCAGCAAAAATATTAGCATATTTGCCGAATTAAATGATCAAAGTTTTAACGATACCTTAACTAACAGCATTGATAGTTTTGAACAACTGACCCCAGCTTTTTCTATATCTATTTAAAGACAAAGATGAATAAATATATATGAACCTGTATTGAGCAAGCAACTGTCTTAATCAGCCACTTTTTGTTTTCCCAAACAGGTGCTTGTTAGTACAGGTTTTACTGTAGTTAAGAATTTTGATCTTTGCAAGAGAGTTGTTAGTGGACCATAAACTTCACACGCATGCTTTTCAGACACAGTCTTCATGTCAGTGGCTTTAAGATTTATATATTACTATATTTTCTTCTTACGTCAGTGTTTTTGATGGTTACATTATAATAAATATTTTAATCCTCTTTGACTTGTAGTAGTTATTGTTCTCATTTCCAAGCCTGCTCTATACATGTAATTTTCGTCTTCCCTGCTTTCAGCATTGCATGTTATAAGGATCTGGAGCCAGTAATTCAATACTAACGATGCCGTTAGTTAACATGTCATTAAAACTGGGGCCAGTTGTTCAAAGCATCGTTAGCTTAATGAGCTGGTTAGTGGTCATATTGTTAACTCTTCTGGCAAGTACAATATCGTAAATTTTGATATTTTTGCTGGAAAAATGTGAGCAGCTTTTGCATCAGCAAAAGCTGCTCACATTTTTTCAGCAAAAATTTCAGTATATTTGCCATATTTAATGATCAAAGTTTTAACTATACGTTAACTAACAACATCGTTGGTTTTGAACAACTGGCCCCAGATCTTTAAAAATATGTAATTTACATAGAGGATCTTACATGAGTGTTCATGTATTATTGAATTTATTAAATGAGTTGAGGAAAAGGGATAAAATGCAAGGCTTTGCCGAGCATTTTATCCCTTTTCCTCAACAATTTAATAAATTCAATAATACATGAGCAAGAATGCAAGATTCTATTTATCATATGACTTAATTCACGATTGTTTACAAAAATATCCATATTCCGCCATTAGTAAACGTGACAGGGTTAAGGACGTCATACATGTAACGTTTCGGGACGTATCAAGCTTATTTGCATATTTAATCCACTGGTGGATTATCAAAAATATTACATGGCATTATTACACTCCCAGACACGACGTCATATGATAAATATTTTTAAAGGTCGGTTTTAATGACATGTTAATTACTAACATCGTTAGTTTCACTAATATTTTTGTTTTGTTAGAGCATGAGAAGCTGCTCACATTTTTAACTCACCTATCACGTAGTGACGAGGTGAGCTTTTGGGATCACTTTTTGTCCGTAGTCCGTCGTGCTTTCGTGCGTGCATCCATGCGTGCGTAAACTTTTTCTTCAAACGACATCTCCTCCAAAACCACTGATCCAATTTTGACCAAACTTCACAGGAATGATCCTTAGGTGGTCCCCTTTCAAATTTGTTCAAATGATTCTGGTTCATTGCACACTTGGTCACAGGAGCTAAAAATTGATTTTTTAGCTCACCTGGGCCGAAGGCTCCAGGGGAGCTTATAGTATAGTGGGTCCTCCGTCGTCCGTCCGTCGTCAGTCCACACTTTTGAGCAGCTATATCTCTGCAGCCTGCAGGCTGATCTCAATCATTTCTCATCTGTAGCATGCCCCTGGTGGGGCATTGATGAGATAAGCTTTTTTTTGAAATCGCATGAAAACTTTGGTTGCTATGGCAATCACAAGGTCCCATAGACTTACAATGGGAAAATGCTTGTCATCACCGTAGCCCCTTCAGTTTTTATCGGAACTTTCTGAAACTTATATGTATGGTGGCTGGGGATAAAACCTCGGATGAGTTCGAAAAGCGGCCAAGTCGGCCCATTTATCATAGAGTTACGACCCTTTTATTGCCGAAAATGCCGATTTTTTACCTTGTCATCACCGTAACCCCTTCAGTTTTGATCAGAACTTTCTGAAACTTATATGTAAGGTGGCTGGGGATAAAATCTTGGATGAGTTCGAAAACTGACCAAGTCGGCCTATTTATCATAGAGTAACGTCCCTTTGATTGCTGAAAATGCTGAATTTCGACCTTGTCATCACCGTAGCCCTTTCAGTTTTGATCGAATCTTTCTGAAACTTATATATAACGTGGCTGGGGATAAAATCTCGGATGAGTTCGAAAACCAGCCAAGTTGGTCCATTTATCACCGAGTTACTGCCCTTTGATTGCTGAAAATGCCGAATTTTGACCTTGTCATCACCGTAGCCCTTTCAGTTTTAATCGGATCTTTCTGAAACTTATATGTAAGGTGGCTGGGGATAAAACCTCGGATGAGTTTGAATACCGGCCAATGTGGTTATTTATCATAGAGTTAGGTCCCTTTGATTGCTGAAAAATGTTGATTTTTGACCTTGTCATCACTGTAGCCCCTTCAGTTTTGATCGGATCTTTCTGAAACTTACATGTAAGGTGGCTGGGGATAAAACCTCAGATGAGTTCGAAAACTGGCCAAGTCGCCCCATTTACTATATAGTTATGTCCCTTTGATGGCTGAAAATGTCGATTTTTTACCTTGTCATGACCGTAGCCCATTCAGTTTTGATGGGATCTTTCTGAAACTTATATGTAAGGTGACTGTGGATAAAACCTAGGATGAGTTCGAATACCGGCCAAGTTGGCTCATTTAACGTAGATTTACGTCCCTTTGACTGCTGAAAATGCTGATTTTTTACCTTGTCATCACCATAGCTTCTTCAGTTTTGATCGGATCTTTCTGTAACTTATATGTAAGGTGGCTGGGGAAAAAATCTCGGATGAGTTCGAAAACAGGCCAAGTCAGCCCATTTATCTTAGAGTTATGTCCCTTTGATGGCTGAAAATGTTGATTTTTGACCTGTCATCACTGTAGCCCCTTCAGTTTTGATCGGATTTTTCTGAAACTTATATGTAAGGTGGCTGGGGATGAAACCTTGGATGAGTTCGAAAACCGGCCAAGTCAGCCCATTTGTCTCAGAGTAACATCCCTTTGATTGCTAAAAGTGCCAAATTTTGACCTTGTCATCACCGTAGCTCCTTCAGTTTTGATCGGATCTTTCTGAAACTTATTTGTAAGGTGGCTGGGAATAAAACCTTGGATGAGTTTGAATACTGAGTAGGCACATTTATCATAGAGTTACGTGCCTTTGATTGCTTAAAAATGCCTATTTTCGACCTTATTAGCCCTGCTGCCCCTTCAGTTTTGATCGGATCTTCATGAAACTTACAACAAATATGTCAGGCAGAAAAGCTCGGAGGAGTTTGAAAACTCGTGAGGTTTGCCTATTTGTCACAGAGTAACATCCCTTTGATTGCAGCAGTTAATTGCTTATTTTTGAACTCGTCATCACCATAGCCCCATCAGTTTATATCGGATCTTCTTAGCAAGTCAGGAATAAAAGCTTGAATGAGTTTGAAAACTGGTGAGGTCAGCCTATTTATCATAGAGTTACATTCTACTTGATTTGCAGAAATTGCTTACCCTGTCATCACCATGTCCTTCCATTAATCCTTCAGTAAAGGTTGGGACTTCCTGAAACTTTGAATCTGTTAGCTCAGGTGAGCGATACAGGACCAGCTTGGTCCTCTTGTTGACCTTGTCAACACTGTAGCCCCTTCGGTTTTGATCAGATCTTTCTGAAACTTTTATGTATGGTGGCTGGGGATAAAATCTCAGATGAGTTCGAAAACCGACCAAGTCGGCCCATTTATTGTAGAGTAACCTCCCTTTGATTACTAGAAATGCTGATTTTTGACTTTGTCATCACTGTAGCTCTTTCAGTTTTCATCGAATCTTTGTGAAACTTATATGTAAGGTGGCTGGGGATAAAACCTTGGATGATTTCGAAAACCGTCCAAGGTGCCCTATTTACTATATAGTTATGTCCCTTTGATGGCTGAAAATGTCGATTTTTGACCTTGTCATCACTGTATCCCCTTCAGTTTTGATCGGATCTTTCTGAAACTTATATGTACGGTGACTGGGGATAAAACCCAGGATGAGTTCGAATACCGGACAAGTTGGCCAATTTATCATAGATTTACGTCCCTTTGATTGCTGAAAATGCTGATTTTTGACCTTGTCATCACCATAGCCCCTTCAGTTTTGATCGGATCTTTCTGAAACTTATATGTAAGGTGGGTGGGGATAAAATCTCGGATGAGTTTGAAAACAGGCCAAGTCAGCCCATTTATCGTAGAGTTATGTCCCTTTGATGGCTGAAAATGTTGATTTTTGACCTTGTCATCACGGTAGCCCCTTCAGTTTTGATCGGATTTTTTCTGAAACTTATATGTAAGTTGACTGGGGATGAAACCTCAGATGAGTTCGAAAACTGGCCAAGTGCCCATTTATCTTAGAGTAACATCCCTTTGATTGCTAAAAATGCCAAATTTTGACCTTGTCATCACCGTAGCCCCTTCAGTTTTGATCAGATTTTTCTGAAACCTATATGTAAGGTGGCTGGGGATGAAACCTCAGATGAGTTTGAAAACTGGCCAAGTCGGCCCAATTAGCTCGGAGTAACATCCCTTTGATTGCTAAAAATGCCAATTTTGACCTTATCATCACCATAGCCCCTTCAGTTTTGATCAGATGTTTCTGAAACTTATATGTAAGGTGGCTGGGAATAAAACCTTGGATGAGTTTGAGTACTGGCGAAGTCAGCACATTTATCATAGAGTTACGTGCTATTGATTGCTTATAAATGCCTATTTTCGACCTTGTTAGCACTGCTGCCCCTTCAGTTTTGATTGGATCTTCATGAAACTTACAAACAAATAAGTCAGGCAGAAAAGCTCGGAGGAGTTTGAAAACTCGTGAGGTTTGCCTATTTGTCACAGAGTAACATCCCTTTGATTGCAGCAGTTAATTGCTTATTTTTGAACTTGTCATCACCATAGCCCCATCAGTTTATATTGGATCTTCTTAGCAAGTCAAGAATAAAAGCTTGAATGAGTTTGAAAATGTGAGGTCAGCCTATTTATCATAGAGTTACATTCTACTTGATTTGCAGAAATTGTTTACCCTGTCATCACCATGTCCTTCCATTAATCCTTCAGTAAAGGTTGGCACGTCCTGAAACTTTGAATCTGTTAGCTCAGGTGAGCGATACAGGACCAGCTTGGTCCTGTTGTTTATTAAAAATTTTAAAAATCTTCTTCACTGAAACCGCATGGCCCAGGTCTTTGATATTTGGTATGAAGCTTCATCTAATGGACCTCTATCAAGATTGTTCAAATTATAGCCCTGGGGCAAAAAATACTCCCGCCCCTGGTCCCTTTGGTTTTACATAGGCTTATATAGGGAAAATATTTAAAAATCTTCTTCTCTGAAACAGCTAGGCCCAGGTCTTTGATATTTGGTGTGAAGCTTCATCTAGTGGATCTCTAACAAGATTGTTCAAATTATAGCCCAAGGGCCAAAAATGCCCCATCCCCGGGACCCTTTGTTTTTTCATTGGCTTATATAGGGAAAATATTTAAAAATCCTCTTCTCTGAAACCACAAGGCCCAGGTCTTTGATATTTGGAATGAAGCTTATTCTAGTGGACCTCTACCAAGATTGTTCAAATTATAGCCCTGGGGCAAAAAATGCCCCAGCTACGGGGCTCTTTGGTTTTACATAGACTTAGGGATCGCGAAACTCTTTAAAAATCCTCTTCTCTGAGACCACAAGGCCCAGGTCTTTGATATTTGGAATGAAGCTTATTCTAGTGGACCTCTACCAAGATTGTTCAAATTATAGCCCTGGGGCAAAAATGCCCCAGCCACGGGGCCCTTTGGTTTTACATAGACTTAGGGAAACTCTTTAAAAATCTTCTTCTCTGAAACCGTATGGCCAAGGTCTTTGATATTTGGTATGAAGCTTCATCAAGTGGACCTGTACCAAGATTGGTCAAATTATAGCCATGGGGCCAAAAGTGCCCCCGTCCCGGGGCGTTTGGTTTTACATAGGATTATATAGGGAAAATCATTAAAAATCTTCTCTGAAACCGCTAGGCCCAGGTCTTTGATATTTGGTGTGAAGCTTCATCTAGTGGACCTCTCTCAATATTGTTCAAATTATAGCCCTGGGGCCAAAAATGCCCCTACCCCAGGGCCCTTTGGTTTTTCATACGCTTATATAGGGAAAATCTTAAAAAATATTCTCTGAAACCACAAGGCCCAAGTCTTTGATATTTGGTTTGAAGCTTCATCTAGTGGACCTTTACCAAGATTGTTCAAATTATAGCCCTGGGGCCAAAAATGCCCCCGCCCCGGGGCCCTTTGGTTTTACATAGACTTATATAGGGAAAATCTTTAAAGATCTTCTCTGAAAACCGCTCGGCCCAGGTCTTTGATATTTGATATGAAGTTTCATCTAATGGACCTCTACCAAGATTGTTCAAATTATAGCCCTGAGGCCAAAAATGCCCTTGCCCCGGGGGCCTTTGGTTTTACATAGGCTTTTATAGGGAAAATCTTTAAAAATATTCTCTGAAACCACTAGGCCCAGGTCTTTGATATTTGGTGTGAAGCTTCTAGTCGACCTCTATCAAGATTGTTCAAATAATAGCCCTAGGGCCAAAAATGCCTCCGCCTGGGACCCTTTGGTTTTACATCAACTTATATAGGGAAACTCTAAAAATCTTCTCTAAAACCGCAAGGCCCAATTCTTTGGTATTTGGTGTGAAGCTTCATCTAGTGGACCTCTATCAAGATTGTTCAAATTATAAGCCTAGTGCAAAAAATGCCCCTACCTGTGGGCCCTTTGGTTTGACATTGGCTTATCCAAGGAAAATCTTTAAAAATCTTCTTTGGTTTTACATAGGCTTATATAAGGAAAATATTTAAAAATCTTCTCTGAAACCGCATGGCCCAGGTCTTTGATATTTGGTGTGTAGCTTCATCTAGTGGACCTCTACCAAGATTGACACAAGAGGGCCCAGAGGGCCCTGGTTCGCTCACCTGATCCAATGTATAACAAGTGTGCCCCGGGCAGGGTCAATTTTGGCCCCAGGGCTACACTTTGAACAATCTTGGTAGCAGTCCACAAGATGAAGCTTCATATCGAATATGAAAGACCTGGGCTTTGTGGTTTCAGAGAAGAAGATTTTAAAGGTTTACCCTGCATATAGAAGTCTATGTAAAACAAGATTTTCCCTATATAAGTCTATGTAAAACCAAAGGGCCCCGGAGCGGGGGCATTTTTGGCCCCAGTGCTATAATTTGAACAATCTTGGTAGAGGTCCACTAGCTGAAGCTTCATAACAAATATCGAAGACCTAAGCCTTGTGTTTCAGAGAAGATGATTTTTAAAGATTTTCCCTATATAAGTCCATGTAAAACCAAAGGGCCACATGGCGGGGGCATTTTTGGTCTCAGGGCTATAATTTGAACAATATTTATAGAGATCAACTAGCTGAAGCTTCATAACAAATATCGAAGACCTAAGCCTTGTGGTTTCAGAGAAGAAGATTTTTCAAGATTTTCCCTATATAAGTCTATGTAAAACCAAAGGGCCCAGGTGCGGGGGCATTTTTGGCCCCAGCACTATAATTTGAACAATCTTGGTAGAGGTCCACAAGATGAAGCTTCATACCAAATGTCAAAGACCTGGGCCTTGCAGTTTCAGAGAAGAAGATTTTTAAAGATTTTCCCTATATAAGCCTATGTAAAACAAAAGGCCCCGGTGCGGGGGCATTTTTGGCCCCAGCACTATAATTTGAACAATCTTGGTAGGGGTCCACTAGCTGAAGCTTCATACCAAATATCAAAGACCTGGGCCTTGTGGTTTCAGAGAAGAAGATTTTTCAAGATTTTCCCTACATAAGCCCATGTAAAACCAAAGGGCCCCCGTGCGGGGGCATTTTTAGCTCCCGCACTATAATTTGAACAATCTTGGTAGGGGTCTACTAGATGAAGCTTCATACCAAATATCAAAGACCTGGGCCTTGTGGTTTCAGAGAAGAAGATTTTTAAAGATTTTCCCTATATAAGCCCATGTAAAACCAAAGGGCCCCGGTGCGGGGGCATTTTTGGCCCCAGCACTATAATTTGAACAATCTTTGTAGGGGTCCACTAGATGAAGCTTCATACCAAATATCAAAGACCTGGTTCTTGCGGTTTCAGAGAAGAAGATTTTTTAAGTTTTCGGTGAAAAAAATCTATTTTTGGCTACTGTGACCTATATGTGCAACGGACCGGAACCATTTGAACAACTTTGAAAGGGGACCACCTAAGGATCATTCCTGTGAAGTTTGGTCAAAATCCAATCAGTGGTTTAGGAGGAGAAGTCATTTGAAGAAAAAGTTTACGGATGCACAGACGCACGACGGACAAAAAGTGATCCCAAAAGCTCACCTTGTCACTACGTGACAGGTGAGCTAAAAATCATAGCCCTTGGGCCAAAAATGCACCCACCCAAGGGCCCTTCAGTTTTACATTGACTTATTTAGGGAAATTTTAAAAAATCTACTCTGAAACCGCTAGGCCCAGGTCTTTGATATTTGGTGTGAAGCTTCATCTAGTGGACCTCTATCAAAATTGTTCAACTCATAGCCCTAGGAAATAGAAAACCTTTGAAAATCTTCTTGTCTGAAAGCAGAAGGCCAATGTCTGATATTTGGTATGAAGCTTTGTCTCGTGGATTTCTACCAAGATTGTTCAAATTATAGCCCTGGGGCCAAAAATGACCCGCCCAGGAGACCCAAAGGTTTATATAGACTTATACGAGGACTGTTCAAATATGAATGCAAGTAGAACGTTTTCTCATGCACTAATGCGAAAATCACCTGGAAATAAATATCACAGCGTAGAAAAACATTTTATCTATACATTGATACCAAACCTGTTAAAATCCGTCCACTTAAGCCATGTTTATCGTTCGATAAACACTGTCTACTCTTGTATACTAATACAAAACATGGTTGGAAGAAGGTCAGAGTACGCCGTTGAAATACGGTCCAATATTAAGAATCGTTGTATTCTTGGTATACGGTGCAAAGACATTTTTGATGAAAATGTTAGGTTTATGGGCATAATGAAATGTCTTTTCTGACAGTTTTTCGTTGTTGTAAGAAATTCAGCTGTGGGCTAGGCTCAACAGAAGATGCACCACATGATCGTTGGCCTAAAAGAGCAACATATGCCAAGATGGTTGCTAGCGTGAAAGAAATAGTTGCTACCAATGCACGATACACCACTAGGCAAATAGCTAGTATGGTTGGCATCTCATTAGAAGCAGCTCATACAATTCTGAAACGGGATTTGAAAATGAGAAAGATCTGTGCTAGATGGATTCCCCATCTGTTGACAGATGAGCAGAAAAAGACACGCGTTCAGTGCGCCAAGAAGTTGCTTAAAAAGTTGCCAAATTACAATGCACAGTCTTTCGCTAATGTCGTCACAGGTGACGAGACATGGGTTCACTTATTTGAGCCAAAACGAAACATTCAGAACAAAATATGGGCAACAAAGTATTGCAAAAGACCATGCATTGCAAAGTGGACCATGAGCGTCAAGAAAGTAATGTATGCCATATTCTTTTCAAATCTGGGCCCTGCTATTCAGGTTGCTGTGCCTAAAGGCAAATCTGTAAATGCGAAGTTTTACAAGAATAAAGTTCTTCGAAAATTGAAGAAATATTTCAAAGAACGAAGACCCACAACTGGTTTGGCCAATGTCAGATTGCTACATGACAATGCGTCATCGCACAAGGCGTTCATTGTGCAAGACTATCTGAAGCAGGAAAATGGTGGTCGAAAATTTGTACAGCGCAAACACCTCGGTCCTGCAATATTCCAGTGCCTCCATAGTATACCTCGAAAAGACTACCAAAATGCATTCAATGATTGGATCAGAAGACTGAAAGTTTGTATATCTGTTAATGGGGAATACTTTGAGGGGACAAAATAAATTTTTCATCGATATCTATCACGGAATCATTTTTATGTGCTTAGTTGTATTCATATTTGAACAGTCCTCGTAGAAGGAAAACCTTTAAAAGTCTTCTTGTTTGAAACCAGAAGTCTCCGGTCTTTGATATTTGGTATGAAGCTTTACCTTTTAGACCACTACCAAGATTATTCAAATTATAGCCCAGGGCCAATAATGGCTCTCCCAGGGGCCCACTTGTTACCCTATGGATCAGGTGAGCGATCCAGGGCGATCATGGCCCTCGTTTCAATTTAAAATACCACCCTGGTTTTCTATCTTTAGGTAAATCGGCAGTTTAATGGTCGGGAATATCAGAATTAATGAATTAAGTAATTCTGAATCACCATGTCGCCCATGTATCCCATCAAAATACAGCACAATCCCACCTCTGGTTTGGGAGATGTCGTTTAAATGAATTTTAACCCTTCTCTTGCTGAATATTCAGATAAGCCGCACCCATTTCTGACTTTGAACCAATCAAATTTCTTGATGTAATTTATTGCTACAAATTCATAAACTGAATGCCAAACAGTGTAGATCCTGATCAGATGGCTTCTTCAGAAGCCATCTGATCTGGATCTACACTGTTTGCAAAGATAGGGGTTGTCGTGAACAGCAAGATAAGGGTTAAGATACTGCCCTGGCAGCCAGCTTGGACATCAAAATGATTTAGCAATTCTGAATCTACCACCATAATGACTACAGCTCAGATGGAGATGTTCAAAATGTGAAAAGTTAACTGCATAGCTCGACAACAGATGGACAACAGACAACAGGTGAAGGCATAAGTTGGCCTGGAGCTTCACTCCAGGTGAGTTCATAATGACCAATGATGATGGTGATGATTTTGTGTTGAACATGTTTAACGACGTGTCAACCCTCTTTGTGGGTCATAAGTGTCAATCAGTTAATGATGATAAGGATCATAATGACCAAATAATACCAGATTCAATACGAGAACATGCATTGTATTATTTAACCCATAACATGCCAAATCACGACAACTGTCGTCTGCTGATTACTTTAATAGTCTTTTTTGCCAACAGTGTGGACCCAGATCAGGAGCAGTCTGATCAGGGTCCACACTGTTTGCATGTATGCAAAAGTATTTTTAAAAAGTTCAAAAGAAGATTCAGCAGACAACATTTTCAGATGTAGTTTTTCTTGGTGTGACATGTTGTTATGTTTGTTTGTTTGATTTGATGTTTAACGTCCCCGTCAACACTGTAAAGGTCATTTTGGAGACGTTGCTTCCAATTTTGTGGGACTTTTACCCAACATTGAGATGAAATGACATCTCAAGCCCTGTCGCCCAATGAAACCAATAGGGTTTATTAGCATGGACGGTCTGCCTCGCACCGCGGTTCCTGGACAGGCTTAGATCCTCTAAGCGGTTTATCAGTACTAGTGTGCGGGCCGGATTCAGCTCTGCGTGGAAGCATCATGCAGCCCATATATTTCTTCAAGCCCCTATGGGCGGGGGCTAGACATGTTGTTATGAATTCTTTTAGAAACACTTTCACTAAGTTACTTTTTCAGCGAGTCTTCAACCAGTCCTAATTTTCTGCAAGTTTGATGAAGTCCCAATCAATAAAGAAAACTCTTATATCCACATTGTAAGTCTATGGGCCTTCAAGGGCGGGTTACCCTCATGCTTCACTCCAGGTGAGCTTATAATGACCAAAATAATCTCAGATTTAGTACAAGAACATGCATTATATTATGCAAACACTTTCAATAACAGTTACTTTTTCAGCAAATCCAAGACTTTATGACTCAATTCATTACCGGCAAGTTTGCTGTCAGAATGAAAGCACGATCATCCAGACATCATTTTTCTTAGTTGATGGGATCTTCTTGAGTGGTAACTCTCGTGTGCAAATAGTCCAAACTGAGCCAAAATTGAACTTGTGTGAGATTTTATGCCTGTCCTCATTTTCTGAAACTTTGATGAAAATAATGGTCAAAATGATCCAGACAACATTTTCCCCCATGAGACAGAGAGACTAAAGGACACTTAACTCATGTAAATAGTACAGACTGGGTCAAAATCTGGCCATCTTCCTAAATCATGTGGGTCTTCAAGGTCAGGTAATTCATCCAAATAGTCCAAACTGGGCCAAAATTGAACTAGTGCGAGATTTATTATGCTTTTCCTCATTATTTGCAAGTTTGATTAAGATTTGATAAAATATTAAGTCACTATCATCAACACATTTTCACCATTGTAAGTCTTTGGAAGACTTACAACCTGCCCCAAAATCGAACTTGTCCAAGATTTTATGGTTGACCTCACTACCATAAAGTCTGATTAAAGGACTTGTTTAAAACTGAAAGCCCTATCATCCAAACATTTTCCTCAGTCAATAGGGCAATTAACTCTCATGCCAATAGTCGAAACTAGGTCAAAATCGACCTTGTTCGAGATTTTATGTCTGTCCTCACTAACTGCAAATTTGATGAAGATCTAACAACAATGAGGTCACTGCTGATCAGACAACAATTTCCCCATTATTATTTTAAGTCTGGGAGAATAAAAGCCAAGTAACTCTCATGTGAATAATCTCTGAATTCAAACTTGTCCAAGATGTTATGGCTGTCCTCATTACCTACAAGTTTGATGAGGATCGGATCAAAAACAAAGTTATCGCCTGCACAACATCTTTCTCATTATATGTCCATGGGACCTTTTGGTTGACATGGAAACCAAAAGTTCTGACCAGATCTGCCCCAAAACCTAATACAGCCTATCCCCCACCCCAATGATAATATCTATAAAATTTGATCAAGCTTGGCCATCTGGCCTTGGTGATATTCTTGTTGTTGTTGTTGTTTATCTACAAAGCATTTTAAGGCTGCTTATGAACACGGGGTACTTAAGTAAATCTCTTGTACATTGAACAATCTTGTTCCAAGGTGTAGATGCACAGACAGATGGCTGATGGATCCTTGCTGTACTATAAGCTCTAGGTGTGAGCTTCAGCTCAGGTGAGCTAATAACTGTGAAAGGTCATAAATCTAAATTCAATATGCTGGGTGAAAAAAGACATTCCAACATACATTGATTTTATCTGCCATTTTAATTAATATAAAACCAATGGTTACTGCAACAACGCCATGCCTAACAAATGTTAAAAACATTCAAAAAACCTCAAAAGCTCCAGATGGCAACATGTAACTAGTACAATTAAGGGGAATGAATGCACCTTCAGGGGAGGTAACTCTAGCAAAAGTATTTTTGTCTCCTATGTCAATAGGGGTCAACTCTTAAAGGAAAGAATTTATCCTGAGGAGCAAATTCTTTCCTTTAAGTGTAGACCCCTTTTTCAGTGGAACAGGGCTTACAGAAAAGTGAACATGCCGAAGGTTGTCTCCCTTTGAAAAATGGCGGGATAATTTGCCCGGTGTTTCCATTCCCCGTAAGGATATTTTTTTCTTATTTCTAATCCTAACACAGTGCAGCTACATAGGCAATGGAAAAGAACTGTGATTTATTCAGCAACAATTCGATGGGAAGAAGAGCATGACACAAAAACCCACTGTTTTATGACATCATTCGTTGATTCCTTGGCGTTAGAGAATGTTACATAATTTTCTTGTGTGATACAGTCAATAGTGCTGGCAGAATTTCTTGTGCAACAATGATGTATAGTTGGGAGAATTTGAAGGAAACAACAAGAGTATTGTCAATTTTTAGTGCGTTAGAATCGAAAAATAGATCAACTGTAATATGTAAATTGAGTAATAAATCAGTTTGTTAGTCAGTTGTAAGTAGACAAATCACTCGTGCTACGCACCCGTGATTTGATCTACTCCAAACTGTGATTAATTACTCAACAATTCACTGCTAGAGCTGATCTGGTTCTTAAATTAAAACATTTCATTCAACTTACGAGAAAAGAATTTTTTGATAACTGAAGGATAGTTTTTGTCAACTCTCCATAAAAATCTATGTTGTGGGTATTCATCATCGAGGCGGTTCTAATGAATACCCACAACAAAGGTTTATATGGAGAAATAAGGAAAACTATCCTTCAGCTATCACAAAATACTTAACTTATCTGTTGCTATGTTAGTGTACAGGGGCCTAGCAAAAGTTCAGACCAAACTGCACATAAGATGTTCATGAAAGATGTCATGCCTGTAGCTGTTTTAGTTGGCTGCGCATGTGCAGCCAAAGCACATAGATCAGAGAAAGCCGAGAGCCTTTTCCCCCATTTCTCTGCTCATATAGTGTTGGTACTTGTTAGAGTATCGTATTTAAATTATGTGTTTGGACACTTCAACTCCTTACCCTAATTGTTCTAAAATTTGAACAAGTACAATTTTCCACCTAATTTTGTGTCTAAAAGTAACTGGATGAGTGGCAAATAGTGTAGGCCCTGATGAGACGCCACATTCCGTGGCGTCTCATCTGGGTCTACACTGTTTGCTCAGCCCTGTCTGTCCGAATACATAAGGTAAATATGATAGCCTCATTCCTCATTATTGCAATTCCAACAAGTACCCACAATATATACAGTATTTCAAACAAGAAATAAGAAAGAAAAATATCCCTTAACTGTCCTCATTACCTCTCATCAGGAGCTCTGAGCCCAGTTGTTCAAAACTAACAAAATTGTTAGTTAACATTATGTTTAAACTTCAACAATTCAGTAAGCAAAACACTAGTATTTTTTGCTGAAAAAAAAATGTGAGTAGCTGTTGCATTGCAAAAGCTACTCACATTTTTTTCCAGCAAAAATTCCACTGTTTAGATTTTATACATGCCAGACCAGTTTAGATTCTGACCAATATTGAATTAAGCCAATGAGTCTCTGAACAACTGGGCCCAGTTCAAAGCAGCTAAAGGGCCCAGTTGTTCAAAGCAGCTAAAGGGCCCAGTTGTTCAAAGCAGCTAAAGGGCCCAGTTGGTCAAAGCAGCATAAGCTTAAGCTTTAATAGTTGTCAAAATATTAACTGTTCTAGTAAGTACAATAAAATTCCTGTATTAAGACCACCTTTGGGGACTGTTCAAAAGTGGTCTTTAAGACCATTTTTGACCAGTCCCAAAGGTGGTCTCTGACCAGAGAACATGGTATGCAGAAAACACAATGAAAGAATAACTGCAACCTTCTAACTAAGCTTTTTAAAGCAGAAATAGTCTTTCTATTAAGTGGTCTTAATAGCAGAATTTCACAGTATATTATCTCATATAGTGGAACATTTGCTGAAAAGATGTGAGTAGCTTTTGCATTTGCAAAAGCTACTCACATTTTTTTCAGCAAAAATATTAACATATTTGCCATATTAAATGATCCAAGTTTTAATAAACTAACTAACGACATTGTTAGTAATAAACAATAGGACCCTGAAATTCAATAAAACTAATAACTCACACACTGTTTTAAATAAACAATAGTATTCATTTGTGGCTCGCACAATAAATTACAGTAAAATTCCTATATTAAGACCACCTTTGGGACTGTTCAAAAGTGGTCTTAAAGACCACTTTTGAACAGTCCCAAAGTTGGTCTTTGACTGGGAGGAAACACAAAGAGAGATTAAGTGCACCATTCAAAACAAGCTTTTCAAAGCAAAATAAGTCTCAATTTTAGGAGGTCTTGATAGCAGAATTTTACTGTACTCTACACAAATTGTAAACTTTTAAGTAATGAACAGAGCACCTCCCACAAGTAGTCATTTTCTACTTAAGTTACATAGGGCTGTGGAAATACTATGCCCCACTTGTCCGACATATCCCACTTCACCCAGGGACAAGTGAATTTTTTTTAGCTTACTTATCCTGCAACCAGTACAGAGGACAAGTATAGGGAATGTTTGTGGTCAATACTGTGGCCTAATGGGTAAGAGCGCTGACTCTTAATCTTAATCATTAGGTCTCTCTCTGCTGTGGTTCGTGCCTCGCTTGGGCCAGATGTGAGACGCCAAGTCCTGCAAAGGAAGGTCAGGTGGTTTTTCTCCGGGGTACTCCTGTTTTCGCCCGCCTCTGATTCACAATCACCTTTAAATAAATGAAATAATCTTGAAAGGGCCATAAAACCAACCCCCCCCCCCCCCACACACACACACACCTTAAAAAAAGACAAAAAAAATGGTCAGATTTGCTGGAATTGTCTTCTAAAGTTGAATTGATACTTGTTAAAGGGAGATTTCTCCAGCAAAAAATAATTTCTTCCCTTTTTACAGGGTGGCTACTCTTAAAGGAAAGCATTTGCTCCCATAGGGCGACTCTTAAGTATAGCATTTGCCCCCATAGGGCTACTCTTAGAGGAAAGCATTTGCTCCCATAGGGCTACTCTTAAAGGAAAGCATTTGCTCCCATAGGGCGACTCTTAAGTATAGCATTTGCCCCCATAGGGCTACTCTTAGAGGAAAGCATTTGCTCCCATAGGGCTACTCTTAAATGAAAGCATTTGCTCCCATAGGGCTGCTCTTAAAGGAAAGCATTTGCTCCCATAGGGCTACTCTTAAAGGAAAGCATTTGCTCCCATAGGGCTGCTCTTAAAGGAAAGCATTTGCTCCCATACGGCTACTCTTAAAGGAAAGCATTTGCTCCCATAGGGCTACTCTTAAAGGAAGCATTTGCTCCCATAGGGCTACTCTTGAAGGAAAGCATTTGCTCCCGTAGGGTGACACAGGAAAGCATTCACTCCCACAGGGCTACTCTTAAAGGAAAGCATTTGCTATCATAGAGCTACTCGTGAAGGAAAGCATTTGCTCCCATAGGGCGACACAGGAAAGCATTTGCTCCCATAGGGCTACTTTAAAGGAAAGCATTTGCTTTCATAGGGCTACCCTTGAAAAGAAGGAAAGCATTTGCTGCCATAGGGCGACACAGGAAAGCATTTGCTCCTATAGGGCTACTCTTGAAGGAAAGCATTTGCTTTCATAGGGCTACTCTTAAAGGAAAGCATATGCTCCCATATGGCTACTCTTGAAGGAAAGCATTTGCTCCCATAGGGTGACACAGGAAAGCATTTGCTCCCATAGGGCTACTCTTAAAGGAAACCATTTGCTTTCATAGGGCTACCCTTGAAGGAAAGTATTTGCTCCCATAGGGCTACTCTTGGAGGATTTGCTTTCATAGGGCTACTCTTGAAGGAAAGCATTTGCTCCCATAGGGCTACTCTTGAAGGAAAGCATTTGCTCCAATAGGGCGACAAGGAAAGCATTTGCTCCCATAGGGCTACTCTTGAAGGAAAGCATTTGCTCCCATAGGGCAACACAGGAAAGCATTTGCTCCCTTAGGGCTACTCTTGAAGGAAAGCATTTGCTTTCATAGGGCTTCTCTTGAAGGAAAGCATTTGATCCCATAGGGCTACTCTGGAAGGAAAGCATTTGCTCCCATAGGGCGACACAGGAAAGCATTTGCTCCCATAGGGTTACTCTTGAAGGAAAGCATTTGCTCCCATAGGGCAACACAGGAAAGCATTTGCTCCCATAGGGCTACTCATGAAGGAAAGCAAATGCTTTCATAGGGCTACTCTTGAAGGAAAGCATTTGCTCCCATAGGGCGACACAGGAAAGCATTTGCTCCAAATGGGCTACTCTTGAAGGAAAGCATTAATTTTGTTTTCATAGGGCTACACTTGAAGGAAAGCATTTGCTCCCATAGGGTGACACAGGAAAGCATTTGCTCCCATAGGGCTACTCTTGAAGGAAAGCATTTGTTCCCAAAGGGCTACTCTTGAAGGAACGCATTTGCTCCCATAGGGCTTCTCCTGAAGAAAAGCATTTGCTCCCATAGGGCTACTCTTGCAGGACAACATTTGTTCCCATAGGGCTACTCTTGAAGGAACACATTTGCTCCCATAGGGCTACTCCTAAAGGAAAGCATTTGCTCCAATAAGGCTACTCTTGAAGGAAAACATTTACTCCCATAGGGCTACTCTTGAAGGCTTCCATAGGGTGACACAGGAAAGCATTTGCTCCCTTAGGGCTACTCTTAAAAAAGAAAGCATTTGCTCCAATGAGGCTACTCTTGAAGGAAAGCATTTGCTCCAATAAGGCTACTCTTGAAGGAAAGCATTTGCTCCCATAGGGTGACACAGGAAAGCATTCGCTCCCATAGGGCTACTTTTAAAGGAAAGCATTTGCTCAAATAGAGCTATCTTGAAGGAAAGCATTTGCTCCTATAGGGCTACTCTTGAAGCATTTGCTCCCATAGGGCTACTCTTGAAGGAAGCATTTGCTCCCATAGGGCTACTCTTGAAGAAAGCATTTGCTCCCATAGGGCTACTCTTGAAGGAAAGCATTTGCTCCCATAAGGCTACTCATGAAGGAAAGCAATTGCTCCTATAGGGCTACTCTTGAAGGAAAGCATTTGCTCCCATAGGGCTACTCTTGAAGGAAAGCATTTGCTCCCATAGGACTACTCTTGAAGGAAAGCCTTTGCTCCTATAGGGCTACTCTTGAAAGCATTTGCTCCAATACTCTTGCAGGAAAGCATTTGCTCCCATAGGACTACTCTTCATACAAGCATGAAATTTTATTTTCATAGGCCTGATACATGAAACAAGCCTTTGGCTAGTTTAAAAAAGTTCTGTCAAATGATTTTGTTTTCAATATAAATAGAGTTACATTACACCTGTGGGCACAAAAGCGTTCAAACTTCGATGAGCTTCATTTCATTCTGACTTGAAACATCATTCAATGTATCCTAACATCCTATCAGTCAACTGCCAGACAGAAATAAATTCAAAACACAAGATGGTGTACATTTCATTGCTGACTCCTGCACTGTCCAATCAAAATACATCTCAAATGTCAATCAGAAAGTGTTTTCCAAAAAGAGACCAATCAATTGCTTGATCTAGTTTTAGAATTCTTTGATGAATGACATTTGATTGTCAAACTAACTTGATGCAAAGAGATTTATTGAAAGTTTTTTCATAGGAGTTTGAACGCTTTTGTGTCCACAGGTGTATCTTTTTTGCACACACATCTGACATTGAAGCCTCCGTGCTGTATTGGTTATGCAACTGGCCTGATAAACCAGGGGTCGTGAGTTCAATCTCCGGCTTCTCCAGATTTTTGGATGTGTCTTTAAACCGAGGTCCCATCTCCAAATGAACTTAGCTTTTGGTGGAACATAAAATTCAAACACACACACATCTTACAATATCTCGAAGAAAATTCTTACACTGTCGTGGCCAATAATCTTTCCCAATGAGCTATGAAGTACTATGTAAAGTGATCACAGGATTATATGTAATGGCATTCTGACAATACTTCTGTTAGTCATATAATAAATTAACCAATGCAATAATAAATTATTTATTTATAACAAAAACAAAACAGCAAGCACTGTAACTCCTTAATTTGTTCTGTAGTTTAATGGCCAAGTTGACAACGTTAACCCATAAAATACCAGTCTCGACAATTGTCATCTGTTTTGTCGTCTGCCGGTTACCTTAAATGTATTTTTGTTTTTGCAAACAGTGTGGACCCAGATCAGACTGCTCCTGTAGGAGCAGTCTGATCTGGGCCCACACTTTTTGCTTGTTTGCAAAAATATTTTTAAAAAGTTTGCAAAAAATTCAACAGACGACACAAGCAGACGACATTTTCAGATGTAGTTTTTCTCAGCATCTTAAGGGTTAATGCTGTAATGAAAGGCCAGTCAGTTTACCTAACCATACAGATTTTTTTGTCATTTTCATTTTTTTTTTATTTTTTCTTAATCTTTATTGTAGATACCGTAATGATCCTAAGTATTCAGACAGATCGGCCTAAGCAAAGAGTGCAGACCTAGATCAGACTGCAGTCGGATCAGAGTCTTCACTGCTTGCCGTTCTGTCTGCACCTTTTGGACTCCTTGCTGGATTCTATAACTAATTTGTTAATATTTTAGAAGAATTACAGGAAGTCCTTAAGATGACTGAATTTTTAGTATTTTTACAATACTCTCTGATTGCCACTCTGGCAAGTCCAACATGTACCCACGGACCCCGCCCATAGGGGCTTGAAGAAATATATGGGCTGCATGATGCTTCCACGCAGAGCTGAATCCGTCCTGCAAACTAGTACTGGTAAACCGCTTAGAGGATCTAAGCCTGTCCAGGAACCGCAGTGCGAGGCGGACCGTCCATGCTAATAAACCCTATTGGTTTAATTGGGTGACAGGGCTTGAGATGTCATCTCATTCAATGTCGGGTAAAAGTCACACAAAATTGGAAGCAACATCTCCAAAATGACCATTACAGTGTTGACTGGGACGTTAAACCTCAAATCAAACAAACAAAAACCAACATGTACCCAAAAATCACACGGTGAAACACCAAGTATCTGCTGTGTGACATGTTGAGTGTAAATGCATTTGCATTTTTGAAGTCTTGCTCAACACTTAAACTGCCAACCACCACATTTCCAGACGTCATTTTCAAGGATTTCTGTCTTACATCACGATTAACAGACCCGTGCAACTTAGAGCATTCTTTCATATCTCCAAAAATGTTATTTTCTGATGAAAATTAGCGATTTGGGTCCATATTGCTTGTTAACCCTTGTCCTGCTGAGCCCGGATATGCCTTATTTTCCAAACAATGAAGATCCAGATCAGATGGCTTCTGACGAAGCCATCTGATCAGGATCTACATTGTTTGCCATTCAGATTGTGAATTTGTTGCAATAATTTGCATCAAGTAATCTGATTGGTTGATAATCGGTAGTGGGTGTGGCATATATGAATATTCAGCAGGACAAGGGTTAAAAGAGATCTGTAACTTCTTCCAAAGTTAAAACATTATTTTGCTGGTTCTCTGTCGTGTCTGTTTCCGTATTTCCTTGTCCCGCTGACGGAGGAAGTTTCATAGACTGTACCATGTCTATATGATGCGCTCGTTTGATATGCGTTTTCAGATTTCCTTTCTGCGTGAAAGCGTTATCACAATAAGAACATCGGTGCGGTTTCTCACCACTATGTTTTTTCAAATGAATCTGCAGCGCATTTTTCTGGTTGAACGATTTCTCACATAGTCTACACTGGAATGGACGTTCACCTGAAAAAATGTAAATGACAAGTGATTTTTTTCATTCCTTTGTTTTATTATATTAACACTTCAACTGCTGGTCACAACTAGCCTAGCAGATGCTTTTTGTAAAGTGTAGAGTAAAACCTATCATAAAGGTCACCTCTATTAAGCAAGCAACCTGTCTGAAGCAAACATGGAATTGGTGCTCAAAAAGACAAAGGCATTTTCATTCACCTGTCTAAAGCATGCACCTGTCTAAAGCAAGCACATTCTGATTATCACCAAGGTGCTTGCTTAACACAGGTTGGACAGTACTTTTCTTATTTTCAGAGAAAATAAGGCTTGACAATACATTTGAATCGTATCGGTTTGCCCTAGATAACAATAATCGCAATGAGTAGATTGTTTTAGGTTGGTTTTCTCAGTAACTTTTTACAGCTCAAACATCTTTGGGACCTTGGACATTTGTTTGAGGCTTGGGTAGTTCAAGCCACGGAGGGATACCCTAATGATCCTAAGGGACAGACAGGCCTAAGCAAACATTGCAGACCCAGATCAGACTGCTTCTGAAGGAGCAGTCTGATCAGGGTCTACACTGTTTGCCATTGTGTCTGCACTTTTTGGACTCCTTGCTGGAACATTTTAGAAGAACTAGAAATGTCTTCAGAGGAAAACAACTCCCCCCCACCCTTAAAATATCTTAAACACCCATTTGACTTTAATAACTATGTTAAAGTCACCAAAATGTATGCTGCAAACAAGCCAGTTTTGGCCTTGGCCCAAAATTAACTGTTTTTGGAGTGCTGTGACCTTGAAAGAAGGTCAAGGTCAAGGTCACCAAAATCTAATCAAATTTGCAGTTTGTTGTAATGATATATTGTACCAAGTTTGATGTAAATCAATCAATTTGTTAAAGAGACAGAGTGCAGAGAGGCCATTTTTGGTCCAAAATTGACTTATTGGGGAGCCTGTGACCTTGAAAAAAAGGTCAAGGTCACCATAATCTAATCAAATCTGCGGTATGTCGTAATGATATATTGTACCAAGTTTGACTAAAATCAATCAATTCCTTAATGAGATAGAGTGCAGACGAACCATTTTTGGCCCAAAAATTACTGTTTTGGGGTCACCTTGACCTTGAAAATAAGGTCAAGGTCATCATGACCTAATGACTGTTTTCCCCCATCCTAGTCATTTGTCTATGCAAGTTTGGTCAAAATCCATCCATAGGTTCAGGAGATATAGTGCTTCAAACAGGCTACGCCGATGCCGACGCAAACGGTATCCGCACCAAAAACATGTCCCCCTCCCCTCTGGTGGGGGGACATAATTACAGCAAGTCCTCAAGATGTCTGAATTTTTAGGATTTTTACAGTATTCCAACCTGTAAAGCAGTAAGCACAACACAGCAGATGATGATGCACAGTAGCTCTATTAACCCTTATCATGCTGAATATTCATTTAAGCCACACCCATTTCTCTCTATCATCCAATTAAATTACTTGATGTAATTTATTGCTACAAATTCATAAACTGATTGACAAACAGTGTAGATCCTGATCAGATGGCTTCTTCAGAAGCCATCTGATCTGGATCTACACTGTTTGCAAAGGTATGGGTTGTCGTGAACAGCAAGATAAGGGTTAATGTGGGTTTGTTTGATTTGAGGTTTAACGTCCCCGTCAACACTGTATAGGTCATTTTGGAGATGTTGCTTCCAATTTTGTGGGACTTTTACCCGACAATGAGATGAAATGACATCTCTGGCTCTGCTCACCCAATGACACCAATAGAGTTTATAAATACTGAATGGTCCGACTCACACCAATTTGCCTGGGCAGGCTTAGTCCTTCTAAGCCGTTTACCAGTACTTATGTGTGGTCAGTTTCAGCTTTGCGTGGAAGCACTGTGCAGCACAATCTATTTCTTCAAGCCCCAATGGGCTGGGGCGAATATTAATGTGGTCTTATTACAGTAGCAACATTTATGTGGTAGTATCAAAATGGCTAAAATTTGTGGTCTTAGTGGCAGTGGCTACATTTATGTGGTTTTATCTCAATTACTCTAAAAAAGGGTCTTATCACAGTGGCATCATTTATATGGTCTTATCCATGTAGTCTTATCACAGTGGCTTTATTTATATGGTTTTATCTCAATGATGACATGTGTGGTTTTATCACAGTGGCTTTATTTATGTGGTTTTACTTCAATGACTACATTTCTGTGGTCTTGTCACAGTGGCTTTACTTGTGGTCTTATCTCAATGGACACATTTATGTGTGGTCTTATCACACTGGCTACATTTATATGGATTTGTCACATAGGCTTTATTTATGTGGTTTTACTTCAATGACTACATTTCTGTGGTCTTGTCACAGCGGCTTTATTTGTGGTCTTATCTCAATGGACACATTTATGTGTGGTTTTATCACACTGGCTAATTTATATGGATTTATCACAGTGGTTTTATTTATGTGGTCTTTGTTCATCTCAGTTGCCACATATATGTGGGCTTGTCATAGCAGCTATAGTTCTACAGTCTAATCACAGTGGCTCTATTTATGAAGTCTAATTGCAGGGACTATATTTATGCTACCCTATCATACTGACTTCATTCATGTGCTCTGCACGGCCCCCGCCCATTGGGGCTTGAAGAAATAGATGGGCTGCATGATGCTTCCACGCAGAGCTGAAACCGACCCGCACACGAGTACTGGTAAACTGCTTAGAGGATCTAAGCCTGCCCAGGCAAAGCAGTGAGAGTCGGACAAACCCTATTGGTTTCATTGGACGGCAGGGATTGAGAAGTCATTTTATCTCAATGTCGGGTAAAAGTCCCACAAAATTGGAAGCAACGTCTCCAAAATGACTCATACAGTGTTGAAAGGGATGTTAAACCTCAAATCAAACAAAAAAACAAATCATGTGCTCTGCCCTCGCCCCCGCCTCCCTTTTTCATCCATTTCCCAGCCTACCCTCACCCTTTCCAACACTTTTACATACCAGTGTGTATTCTAATATGTCTTTCCAGCTGGCTTGGCTTCTGGAAACTCTTATCACAGTGGCTACATTTATGTGGAGTTGGTTTATCTCCCTTATACTTCCCCTCATGGATCTGCATGTGTTCCTTCAAGTGGCCAGACCTCTTGAATGATTTGTTGCACACCTGTAACAATAATAAATATAAAACTAGAGCAGAGGCCAGTTGTACAAAGCCTCGATAGCTTAACGAGCTCGTTAGTGGTCATATTGTTAACTGTTCTAGCAAGTACAATATCTAAAATTTTGGTATTTTTGCTGGAAAAATGTGAGCAGCTTTTGCAAAAGCTGCTCACATTTTTTCAGAAAAAATACTAGCATATTTGCCAAATTAAATGATCAAAGTTTTAATGATACGTTAACTAATGACATTGTTAAGTTTTTAACAACTGGACCCTGGTGTTTATGGAACATTATGCCCCCCAACTTCCTGGCCCTAACAGTGTCATTCAGTGTAACACTATTGCCCCCTAATAGTTTTTTTGATAATCTACACATCACTACAAATCTAATCACCAAATTTCAAGTCTCTAGTTCCAACAATTTTTTGTCATATTATGCTACAAGGTCAAAATGCCCAAATTTATGAAGAGCCATCTCATGAATGTTTTTTTTTTTTTTTCAGAATATATTAATCCTTCTCTTGCTGAATATTCATTTAAGCCACACCCATTTCTGTCTATCAACCAATCAAATTACTTGATGTAATTTATTGCTACAAATTCATAAACTGAATGTCAAACAGTGTAGATCCTGATCAGATGGCTTCTTCAGAAGCCATCTGATCTGGATCTACACTGTTTCCAAAGATAGGGGTTGTCGTGAACAGCAAGATAAGGCTTAAAAATTAATTAAATAATCCACTCATAACTACCAAACTATTCATGAAGTTTCAAGGCTCCAGCTTCAATACTTTTTTTAGATATTTTACTGACAAGGTAAATATTTTGCTGACAAGGTAAAAATGACGAAATTTACGAAGGACCATAATTAATGGAGTATTTTTCAGAATTTATTCGAAGGATGATCAGGTCATCTACTCATCACTACAAATCTAAGCACCAATTCTTTTTGAGATATTTTGATGACAAGCTAGAAATGCCCAAAATGACAAAGGGCCATAACTCAAGCATTTTTCAGAATTTATTCAAAAGTTAATCAGGTCATCTTCTCATCATTACCTATATCTTTATCAAGTTTTGGTCTAAAGCTCCAACAATGTTGACAAGGTATAAATGCCTAAATCTACAAGGTGCTATACATCATGAAATATTTTTCAGAACTTAACTCTTATCATGCTGTTCACGACGACCCCTATCTTTGCAAACAGTGTAGATCCAGATCAGATGGCTTCTGATGAAGCTATCTGATTAGGATCTACACTGTTTGACATTCAATTTATGAATTTGTAGGAATAAATTACATCAAGTAATCTGATTGGTTCAAAGTCAGAAATGGGTGTGGCTAAACTGAATATTCAGCAAGATAAGGGTTAATTGAAAGTAGATCAGGTCAACTACCATGTCTACTTATCATTTTTCAGTCTATTCAAAAGAGTTTAAGCCTTTAACCCTTATCTTGCTGAATATTCATTAAAGCCACACCCATTTCTGTCTATCAACCAATCAAATTACTTGATGTAATTTATTGTGACAAATTCATAAACTGAATGCCAAACAGTGTAGATCCTGATCAGCTGGCTTCTTCAGAAGCCATCTGATCTGGATCTACACTGTTTGCAAAGACAGGGGTTGTCGTGAACAGCAAGATAAGGGTTAATACCAACAGTTTTTGAGATATTTTGCTGACAAGGTAAAAATGCTAAAATTTACAAAGGGTCATAACTACTGAAGCATTGTTTCAGAATTTATTCAAAAGTTAATCAAGTCACCTTCTTATCACTTTGAATCTAATCATAACAAGAGGGCCATGATGGCCCTGGATCGCTCACCTGATCCATAGAGTAACAAGTGGGCCCCGGGGAGGGCCATTATTGATCCAAGGGTTATAATGTGCATAATGTTGAGGGAGGTCTAAAAAGGTTAAACTTCATACCAAATATCAACTAGAGCTATCACTTAAGGTGATGAATACCCCCACAAAAACTGCCTTGATAGTACAACAGCGGCATTTTGCAATTTTTTCACTTGAAAGGGGCCATAACTATGTCGAAAATTGACGAATTGTAGTGGAAATCGAACTTGACCTGTATTTTATGATGTTACATCAGTGTACCAAAAATTATAAAAATCGGTGAAGCGCTTTTTGAGTTATCGTCTGGAAACCAAGTCAACAGACCGACCGACCGACAGACAAGCTCACTCCTATATACCCCCCCAAATTTCATTTGTGGGGGTATAACAAAGGCTATAATTTGAACAATCTTAGCAAAGGTCTACTAGATGAAGCTACACACCAAATATCAAAGGCCTGGGCCTTGTTGTTTCAGAGAAGAAGATTTTCAAAGATTATATCTATAAAAGTCTATGTAAAACCAAGGGGCCCCGGAGTGGGGGCATTTGTGGCCGAGGGCTATAATTTGAACAATCTTGGAAGAGGTCCATTAGATGAAGCTCCATACCAAATATCACAGACTATGGCCTTGCAATCTCAGAGAATAAGATTTTTAAAGATTTCCCTATATATAAGTCTATGTAAAACCAAAGGGTCTTGGGAGGGGGCATTTTTGGCCCCAGCACTATAATTTTAACAATCTTGATAGAGGTCCACTAGATGAAATTTCACACCAAATATCAAAGACCTAGGCCTTGTGGTAACAGAGAAGATTTTAAAGATTTTACCTATATATGCCTATGTAAAACCAAAGGGCCCCGGGGCGGGGGCTTTTTTAGCCCCAGCACTATAATTTGAACAATCTTGGTAGGGGTCCGCTAGATGAAGCTTCATACCAAATAGCAAAGACCTGGGCCTTATGGTTTCAGAGAAGAAGATTTTTAAAGATTTTCCCTATATAAGTCTATGTAAAACCAAAGGGCCATATGGCGGGGGCATTTTTGGTCTCAGGGCTATAATTTTAACAATCTTGGTAGAGGTCCACTAGCTGAAGCTTCATAATAAATATCAAAGACCTAAGCTTTGTGGTTTCAGAGAAGAAGATTTTTCAAGAATTTCGCTATATTAGTCTATGTAAAACCAAAGGGCCATGGGGCGGGGGCATTTTTGGCCCCAGGGCTATAATTTGAACAATCTTGGTAGAGGTCCACTAGCTGAAGCTTCATACCAAATATCAAAGACCTAAGCCTTGTGGTTTCAGAGAAGAAGATTTTTAAAGATTTTCCCTATATAAGTCTATGTAAAACCAAAGGGCCACATGGCGGGGGCATTTTTGGTCTCAGGGCTATAATTTGAACAATCTTGGTAGAGGTTCACTAGCTGAAGCTTCATAACAAATATCAAAGACCTAAGCCTTCAGGTTTCAGAGAAGAAGATTTTTCAAGATTTTCCCCATATAAGTCTATGTAAAACCAAAGGGCCCTGGAGCGGGGGCATTTTTGGCCCCAGAGCTATAATTTGAACAATCTCGGTAAAGGTCCACCAGATGAAGCTTCATACCAAATATCAAAGACCTGGGCCTTGTAGTTTCAGAGAAAAAGATTTTTAAAGATTTTACCTATATAAGCCTATGTAAAACCAAAGGGCCCCGGGGCGGGGGCATTTTGGCCCCAGAACTATAATTTGAACAATCTTGGTAGGGGTCCACTAGATGAAGCTTCATACCAAATAGCAAAGACCTCGGCCTTGCAGTTTCAGAGAAGAAGATTTTTAAAGATTTTCTCTATATAAGCCCATGTGAAACAAAAGGGCCCCAGGGCGGGGGCATTTTTGGCCCCAGCACTATTATTTGAACAATCTTGGTAGGAGTCCACTAGATGAAGCTTCATACTAAATATCAAAGACTTGGGCTTTGCAGTTGCAGAGAGGAAGATTTTTAAAGATTTTCCCTATTTAAGCCCATATAAAACCAAAGGGCCCCGGGGCGGGGGCATTTTTGGCCCAAGCACTATAATTTGAACAATCATGGTAGGGGTCCACTAGATGAAGCTTCATACCAAATATCAAAGACCTGGGCCTTGCGGTTTCAGAGAAGAAGATTTTTAAAGATTCTCCCTATATAAGCCCATATAAAACCAAAGGGCCCTGGTGCAGGGGCATTTTTGGCCCCAGCACTATAATTTGAAGAATCTTGGTAGGGGTCCACTAGGTGAAGCTTCATACCAAATATCAAAGACCTGGGCCTTGCGGTTTCAGAGAAGAAGATTTTTAAAGATTCTCCCTATATAAGCCCATATAAAACCAAAGGGCCCTGGTGCAGGGGCATTTTTGGCCCCAGGACTATAATTTGAAGAATCTTGGTAGGGGTCCACTAGGTGAAGCTTCATACCAAATATCAAAGTCCTGGGCCTTGCGGTTTCAGAGAAGAAGATTTTTTAAGTTTTCGGTGAAAAAAATCTATTTTTGGCTCCTGTGACCTACATGTGCAACGGACCGGAACCATTTGAACAACTTTGAATGGGGACCACCTAAGGATCATTCCTGTGAAGTTTGGTCAAAATCCGATCAGTGGTTTAGCAGGAGATGTCGTTTGAAGAAATTGTTTACGCACGGACGCAAGGACGGACGCACGACGGACAAAAAGTGATCCCAAAAGCTCACCTCGTCACTTCGTGACAGGTGAGCTAAAAATATCAAGGCTTTATCTCCAACAGTTTTTGAAAAATTTTGCTGACAAGGTTAAAATGCCCAAATTCACAAAGGGCCATAACTCATGAAGTACTTTTCAGAATTTATTCAAAAGTTATTCAAGTCATCATCTCATCACTGCCAATCTACTCATTAAGTATCCAGGTTCTAGTTCCAACAGTTTTTGAGATATTTTGCTGACAAAGTAAAAGTGCCTAAATTTACTAGAATGGCCAGAGTGACAGTCCTAGGCCAAAATATGTTTCCTTTACTGATAAAATTTCAGTGTCCGAACACGCTCCATTGGCATCATTTGCAGGGATGAATGTCATAAAGTGCAACGTCCTTCGGATCTGGTCATTAACTGGAGGCCCCCCTGTGCAGGGAGAACCATCCCCTGTGCAGGTTAAAGATCCCTACCGTAATTACATGATTACTGTGTAGGCTTTCATCCTGCAAAACCTGGAGTGTATGTAATATACACCTGCGGTAATGGTCAAATGTGACCGACGCAGTATCAGAAGATAGATACATAGATACTGTTCTGTATATCTATAAATTTTCATCAAGATATTTCATACAATAAAGAAGTACAGGCCAGATTCCATTTTAAGATACATCAAGGGCAGGTAACCAAGAACTGGAATGGCTTTTTTGATTTAGTGGTCTATATATATGTGGCATATATTTATCAATTTATTCTATACAGCATAGGAATAAAAGGACAAACACCATTTATCATGAATAAACAAGGGCCATAACTTTGTCACACCCAGTACAAATGTGTATGCAAAATTAGAAGAAAATCTGAGTAAATACTCAAGTTATCTATCAGGAACAAAGTGCGGATGAACAGAAGGACAGAAGTATGTACAAACACCAAAGGGTATATCATAATACCCCATCCATATCATGTGGTGGGGAAAAATCAAACAAATGAAATGGCATTTAAAAACAAGAACTCTGTCCAGCAGACAGTGTGAATTTAACAAAATGCACTTACACTGCAATGATGTGTTCTGTCATCATCCATGACTAGCGGGTTGTAGGTTGAAGATGCCGGCGGCATAACCGCGACACTTTCAAACTGTTCAAGATTATCCTGATCTAAGTTATCATGGGAAATATCATCTCCGACGGACTCAGGAACCATCTCTCCGACAGGAACTATCGTTTTATATTCATCATCACTATCTTGACTAGCATGTTTATCCACATTGACATCCTCCTCCACATCCGAATCATCATCATCATCCTCTTCATCATCTGCATCCTCACCCATGTCTGCCGTCATATTGGCAATATTTTGTGTGATATTCGGATCAATGGAATCCATTTCATTTGGAACCGTTTGCTCTATGTTGCTAGCTGTGGTAGCCAGTTCTGTGTTGCCTGTAGTGATATCAGCATCCATCACATGTTCTGACTTCAGAGTATTCTCAGGTGCGTTTGTACTGTTGATTGTTTTTATATCGGCAGGTTGAGGCTGTTGAGGAGCTAGAATTTCCGCTACCTGAGGCTGACCAATCTGAAATAGATGTACAATGAAACTTAAGGGGAATGGGAACACCTTCAGGGGAGGCAACTCCTGTAAAAGTATTTTTTGTCTCCCATGTCGAAATTGGTCAACTCTTAAAGGAAAGGATTTGCTCCTGAGGAGCAAATTCTTTCCTTTAAGAGTAGACCCCTTTTTCTGTTGGACAGAGTTTATAGAAAAGCGAGCAGGAAGTCCCAAATGTTGTCTCCCTCTGAAGAATGGCGGACAAATCTGCCAGGTGTTCCCTTTCCCCTTAAATATCTCGAACAAGAATGCCTCGTTTACCACGGTACCATGGCTGCTTTGGAAACATTCACAAGTCCCGTGATATTATCAAGTCCGTGTATACTCATGCAAAACCTGTTTTGCATAGAGAAAACTGGGGTTTACAGGAATATACATTCTTCTTCTCACTTCTGCTCCAAAAACATAGACTGCCAGTACTTGTTAGAACCACCACAGCAAACAAATCTGGATTTATTTCGTTTTTGTTTGAATTGAGGTTTAGTCCTCGTCAACACTATTCAGGATATTTTGGAGATGTTGCTACCAATTTTGTGGGACTTTTACCCGACACTGAGATGAATTGACATCTCAAGCCCTGACGCCCTATGAGCCCAAAAGGCTGATATGCATCAGAGGGTCGGACTCACAGCACTTTGCCTGGGCAGGCTTAGTTCTTCTAAGCGGTTTACCAATATTCAAGTGTGGTCAGTTTCAGCTCTGCGTGGAAGCACCAAGCAGCCCAATCTATTTCTCCAAGCCCCGAGGGTCTAGTCTGGATTTATACTATTTGCAAAGGTAGAGCATATCATCACAAAAAGATGTCTATATAATTTTGACCCCCTTTAACCCCACTTCTATATAGTAAAACTGGGATCTACAGGGGTAAACCTTATTTTTCTTATTTCTGCTCTAAAATATAGATTGTGGGTACTCGTTAGAACTGCCTCGATGAGGCAGTTCTAACGGGTACCCACTATCTATATTTTGAGCAGATACAAGAAAAATATCACAATTTCTCGTATGAAAATTTTAGTTTTTGTGGCGGAAAAGTTTACAATGTATTTGTATAGGCGTGTTTTCATAATATCTGCTACAGCAGATCAAGGGTTAAAGTTTTACCTGTTGTTGCTGTTGTTCAGGTGTAAATGATCCATCAGCCGCCACTACAAATGAGTTTGGCGCCATGTCTGGCATGGCTGGTTGAGTTGGTACCCGATTCACTTGACCTATGACAGTGGACGGCTGAACAACAAGATTAGTGTTCACTTGCTCCTGCATTGGCATCTGCTGCAGCTGAATATTTTGAACCATGTTTGGATCGCCTGCCGTAATTGTCTGACCATCCATCTGGCTTGGATTGACGGCTATGTTCACATTTCCACTCTGTATCTGTTGTAACAAGTTGGCATCTATCTGTACTGTCTGATGAAACATGCCGGGATCAAGACCAGTGATCTGTATTCCCTGCGGCATATTTACCCCCGTCAACTGCAGCTGGATACCATCGTTTCCCTGAAGCAGCTGACCAGCTTGCCCACTATCTGTTATGTTACCAAAATTATCAACAGTCAATGACAGTGGCAGTATGTTTGAACTCTGCAGCAATGCAGGATCTATGTTTATCACCTGACCCTGATTCTGTTGAACCATATTGTTACCGACATCAACGTTATTTAAAAAGTTGAAATTTTCCTGCGATGAGGTATCCACAGTTGCCTGTTGCTGGGCAACAGAATTTTGAGATTTTCTTTTCCGGGTGGTTGTCTCCGGCTTATAATGTGTGAGGATATGAGATTTGCGATGACCAGAGGTTCGGAAGCGCTGACTACAGTGTGGACAACGGAATGGCTTAGCACCGGTATGTAATCGCATGTGGACCTTTAAACTGCCCTTTGTGCTGAACATGGAAGAACAAATGTGGCACTTGATCGTCTTGTCAACTGAAACAAAGTAAGAGACAATAGTAACACAAAGTAACAGAAATACCGTATTTTACCTAAATATTTGGAAACCTTAACTCAATACCATACTTCTGTCGTGGTTTATTTTTGTTATGGTTTGTCTTAGAGTGTGTATATCGCTTATATTTTTTGTTTTGGATAGCCAATTGGCCATTTTGTGGGAAAGCAACTGTCCTTTTGGCTTTCTGCTATTGATGTTTCCATTAGGGTCTAGTTATTTCATGTCTGTGTTTCTTTCTCTTTGGTGTCTCTGATGGGAGCTGTGGGTTAATTGTATTGATTCCTGATCATTGCCTGCACTTCAATTTTGTTCTAAAAGATGAACAAATACAAATACAATTTACTACTCAATGCTGAGCCTAATGATACCGTAGCTGGATGAGTGGCAAACAGTGTAAACTCTGAAGAGATGCTGCATTCTGCAGCATCTCATCTGGGTATACAATGTCTGCTCATGCAGGTTTGTCCAAATACATTTGGTAAATACAGTGTCATAAATAAAGAAATAAACAATAAATGCAGAAATAACTAAAATGGTACAGAAATTGGTGGGATTATAAGAAACTTTTATGAGTCTGGATTCAATGAAGGCGTTTCAAACCCAAGAGATGCCCAGACAAACTGGAACCCAAGGAAAAGCCGAGGATACGACCTGACTGGGCATCCCGAGGGTTGGAAAAGACTATATTGAATCCATACAAATTAACCCTCATCTTGCTGTTCACGACAACCCCTATCTTTGCAAACAGTGTAGATCCAGATCAGATGGCTTCTGAAGAAGCCATCTGATCAGGATCTACACTGTTTGGCATTCAGTTTATGAATTTGTAGCAATAAATTACATTACATAATTTGATTGGTTGATAGACAGAAATGGGTGTGGCTTAAATGAATATTCAGCAAGATAAGGATTAAAGATACTTTTTCTTGCATAGATCTACCACCACTTATTAATAATCTTTATGATTGATGTTTTATGATCTTATTTTTTATGATTGATTGAATCCATACAAATTAAACCATTGTATACTAGTGGACTCTTCCAATGCTATATGTTGGACAAGTCCATTTGTTATAAAAGGGGTGACAGACCTATTTTTTTGTTTTCATTCTGTTTTTGACGGAAAATTCTGATAACAAATAGTGCAAGCCATGATCAGATGTTGCGTTCTGCAGTGTCTGATCTGGGCCTGCACTGTTTGCCAAGGTACACCTTTAGGGGTTTCCCGCATGCAACGGGTTAAAGATACTTTTTCTTGCATAGAACTACCACCACTTATTAACCCTTGTCCTGCTAATCCCGGATATGCCTTATCTTTGAAACAATGTAGATCCAGATCAGATGGCTTCTGATGAAGCCATCTGATCAGGATCTACATTGTTTGCCATTTAGATTATGAATTTGTTGCAATAATTTGCATCAAGTAATCTGATTGGTTGATAATCGGTAGTGGGTGTGGCATATATGAATATTCAGCAGAACAAGGGATGACTGAAATTTTTTTTTTTTATTATTGATGAACCGGATCACTTCTCATATGTTTGTTGTTATACTGCCAAGACTAAGTATGACGTAATTTTAAGTGCTATAAATAGTGTTTCACAGAAGTTGATATAAACCAAAAATAAAAAGACAAGAAATGCAAACAGTATTGAATATTTGGCACTTTTAATGCATTATGTGCAAATTTACTGCCACTCTCTACCAGCATGCTTTGCAAAATTTCTATACTCTAAGATAATATTTTGTTTCCAATGTGCACAGCAGGGTTGGATAAGGAGGGTGAGCTAAACACAGTGAGATAAGAATTTCTATACCATGAGATATGTTTCCAATGTGAACAGCAGGGTTGGATAAACACAGTGAGATAAGAATTTTTATACTCTAAAATATGTTTCCAATGTGCACAACAGGGTTGGATAAGGAGAGTGAGATAACCACAGTGAGATGAGAATTTCTATTTCATAAGATATGTTCCCAATGATCACAGCAGAGTTGGATAAGAAGAGTGAGATAAACACAGTGAGATAAGAATTTCTATACTTTGTGATTTTGTTTTGTTTGTTTGATTTGATGTTTAACATCAAATCAAACAAACAAAATAAAATGACAAAACTGTATAGGTCAGTCATTTTGGAGACGTTGCTTCCAATTTTGTGGGACTTCTACCCGACATTGAAATGAAATGACATCTCAAGCCCTGTCGCCCAATGAAACTAATAGGGTTTATAAGCATGGACAGTCCGACTCGCACCGCTTTGCTTAGATCCTCTAAGCAGTTTACCAGTACTCGTGTGCAGTCAGATTCCGCTCTGCATTGAAGCAGCAAGCAGCCCATTTATTTCTTCAAGCCCCAAATGTTTCAAATGTGCACAACATGGTTGGATAAGGAGGGTGGGATAAACACAGTGAGATAAGAGTTTCTATTCTTTGTGATATGTTTACAATGCAGATTGTTTGTCTGAATTGATGTTTAATGGCTATCTCAACACTATTTAGGTCATTTTGGAGACCTTGCTTCCAATTTTGTGAGTTTTTCACCTGATATGGAGATGAAATGACATCTCAAGCCTCGACACCCAAATACACCAAAAGGGTTTATATGTAGGAACTATCCAACTTTCACCACTTTGCCTGGGCAGGCTTAGACCCTCTAAGTGGTTTATCAGCACTTATGTGTGGTTGGTTTCAGCTCTGTATGGAAGCATCATGCGGCTCTATCTATTTCTCCAAGCCCCGGTGGATGGGGGGGCCCTTCCAATGCAGACAGAGAAAACAGATTCTGTTGGATACAAGGATTTACCATCAGCATCATCTATTGAACTTAGGGTTTGGATATTTATATAAGAGAAGTTATAAACGGTTTGGAATTCTATGTAAGATCTTCGTTAAAATACGCACTATAAGTAACAAATTAACCCATTCAGTACCGGAAACCCCCAAAGGGGTACTTGGCAAACAGTGGCGGCCCAGATCAGACGCCGCAGAATGCTGTGTGCCTTCACTGTTTGCAGAAAGTTCAGCCATTTTCCAAATCAATTTTGGAGAAAACACAACCTAACACCCCTAAATGATCAAATGAACTCCTGCTATATATAAGGAGGAAGATTCTATTTGGTACTAAAAGGGTTAAATTTATGAAAACCTTATTCCATGCCCACACAATCAATTTCGTCTAACTTTACATTAGCACTAATCATCTGGGGCCAGTTGTTCAAAACTAACGACATCGTTAGTTAACGTATCATTAAAATTTTGAGCATTGATTATGGCAAATATCCTAATATTTTTGCTGAAAAAATGAGCAGCTTTTGCATCCGCAAAAGCTGCTCACATTTTTTCAGCAAAAATACCAAAATTTATGATATTGTTCTTGCTAGAAGAGTTAACAATATGACCACTAACGAGCTCGTTAAGCTAACGATGCTTTGAACAACTGGGCCCTGGTAAGTTTTATGAAATCTGACGACCCTTACGCACAATGATGCATTGAAGATTTGGCATTTTGTGCTTCACCTCTTACAAACTTATTCCATGGACATTTCACAGAACCAGTAAAACAGGGCTAAAGTCACATTTGATTCAGCATGTGGACAGAAAGGTCAACCATATTTTTTTTCCAAATTCAACAGATCCACAGTAATTTCAACAGTTTTAATAAGTATGGACACCTGACCTGGGTCCAAGGTTATAAAACATTTTTCATCTCACCTCACTTGAGCATTACTTTTCAATGCTCATAAAAAATAAAATAAAAATAAATCAGATGATTTCCTGCACTTTACAGATCAGCAGATAATGTAATATCATTTCCATGATCAAGCAAGTTGACCATGACATGTAAAGGTCACCAGGCAATGTCAATTGTCCTGGTCATAAATTTTAAAATGCCAACATGAGCAGGATAATCTCCATGATCAAGTAAGTTGACCATGACATGTAAAGGTCACCAGGCAATGTCAATTGTCCTGGTCATAAATTTTAAAATGCCAACATGAGCAGGATAATCTCCACGATCAAGTAAGTTGAGCATTGCAAAAATTTACATGCACTGTAAAGATCAGAAGACAATGCCAATTTTCCTGGTCATTAATTTAAAATGCCAACATGAGCAAGCCAATTTTCATGATCAAGTGAAGTGAGCATATTTTTTTCCTGCATTGTAAAATTCAGCAGACAATGTTGTTTGTACTGTCAAAAATTTACAATGCCAACATGAACATGACAATTTTATCATCATGCTCAAGTGATTTGAACATGACAAAAATTTCCCTGCTCAGCACCAATCAGCAGACAATATCATTTGTCCTGCTCATAAATTTTAAAATGCCAACAAATGTTGGCATTTTAAAATTTATGAGCAGGACAACCAGAAAGTGAGTTGAGTGAGCAGGACAACCAGCAAGTGAGTTGAGCATGGCAGAAACTTTTAGAATATTTGGGCTAGGATTCAAGAGTGCTGAACTCAACAAAAATGGACCTTTCACAATCAAAAGCAGTAACACTTACTTCCACCGTGTGTTTTCATATGACTATCCAGAGTTGATTTCACAGTGAAAGTCCGCCCACAAACCTGACAGCCGTATGGTTTTTCACCCGTATGGATACGCATATGGCGGATAAGATCACTTGGTTTCTTGAAGGATTTCACACAATCTGGACACTGATTTGCATGCTTCTCTCCCTTGTCTACTTGTAACTCACGGACCTGCATGAACAAACAAAATACAGGTGACTCTTGTTATCTTTAAATCTTAAACATCATAACTGCTATATATCACTAGTCATTATTACACAAATTAGGTTTGTTTGATTTGAGGTTTAATGCCCCCGTCAACACTGTAAAGGTCATTTTGGAGACGTCGCTTCCAATTTTGTCGGACTTTTACCCGACATTGAGATGAAATGACATCTCAATCCCTGCCGCCCAATGAAACTAATAGGGTTTATAAGCATGCCGGGTCGACTCGCACCGCTTTGCCTGGGTAGGCTTAGATCCTCTAAGCGGTTTACCAGTTCTCTTGGGCGGGTCAGTCTCAGCTCTGCGTGGAAGCATCATGCAGCCCATATATTTCTTCAAGCCCCGATGGGTGGGGGCGGACACAAATTTGGGACAATACGGTTTAAAGATTGATCCCAAAAAGTATTAATTATATAAATCATAACTCAGATAGGACACATTTTTTCATCCGAAAAATACTGATATTTTTCTTATTACTGCAAGAAAACTTATGTTGTGGGTACTCATTAGAAGCGCCTCATCGAGGCGCTTCTAATGAGTACCCACAAAACATACATTTTCATTCAGAAATAAGAAAAATAATATTCATTAAATTATATAAATGATCATTTTTCTATATAATCTATACAATTTTGTTTGGATATAAGATGCTTGTTTAACTAACATGTTTTCAGCTTTGAAAATATGGCTTGATGAGGTTTAACAATACGTCAACCTTTGAAGACCATTTTTTGTCACCTCCCAGGGAAAGGATGAAAAGAGATAGTAGAGGGGGTGAAAGAGAGGGATAGGTAAGAAAGGGAAAAACCTGTGAAAGTAAGGAAACAGAAGAAAAAACAAAACAGCAGCCATTGTCCAAATGTAAGCCAATATCAGTCGGATTCATGGTTTGTTTGCTCCACTACCCAAAATAAGGCTTGAAATTACACGTGATTCATCTGCACAAGCGTAACATTCTTTCGTCGGAGATTCATCATGAAATATTTTCTGTAGTCATTCTCTCCCTTCTGCTGATTCAAGAAGGGCAGTTGTCAGTTTCTGGCAAAAGAATGTGCACTGTACTAGATAACAGCTTAGTGTATAAGCCAGCCCATGAAAATAGTCAGATAAAATAACCAGCTCAGTTTGACATAAATAGTGCTGACTGGGCTGTTAAACTGCAATCAAAAACCAAGAATGTCAAGCTTTATTTTCTCGAACAAAGCTGGCTTGTTTACTATGGTCAATTCTAACTTGCCCTTAAGGGGAATGGGAACACCTGGCAGACTTTTCCGCCATTTTTCTAAGGGAGACAATTTTCGGGACTTCCTGTTCACTTTTCTATAAGCCCTGTCCCACTGAAAAAGGGGTCCACTCTTAAAGGAAAGAATTTGCTCCTCAGGAGCAAATTCTTTCCTTTAAGAGTTGACCCCTACTGACATGGGAGACAAAAATATTTTTGCAGGAGTTGCCTCCCCTGAAGGTGTTCCAATTCCCCTTAAATCCTTAGAGAATTCTTCTAATACCTCCAGGGCCCAGTTGCTCAAAGCATCGGTAGCTTAACGAGCTCGTTAACGGTCAAACTGTTACCGGTTCTTGTAAGTACAATATTTAATACAGTAGTATTTTTGCTGAAAAAAATGTGAGCAGCTTTTGCAAAAGCTGCTTCAATTTTTCAGCAAAAACAAGTATATTTGCCATGTATTAAATGATCAAAGTTTTAACAATCTGTTAACTAACTACATCAATAGTTTTGAAGAACATACTCCATATGACCATATACACTGCTCAAAAAATTAAAAGAGCCAACTTTTAAGCCTATTTAACATCAACACTTGGCAATTTTCAAACTCAAGGAAAGGCACTATTTTAAAGTGACATCTCTTAACAATATTCATGCAAACGTCAAGAAGCAAGGTTCAAGTGCAAAGCAAGAATATGAGCTACAGCATGGATACCCCTATAAAACGGCTGAAATTCAGTATGGGGCGATCTGTTCAAAATTTGAGTTTGGGTCAAAAACATGTCAATCCTTCGGTTATGTGTTATTTGGGGCTTCCTAGTGACTTCATATGGTGTAAGGCAGTTCTTGGAAGAAGGTGAGGTCGCTCAAGCTGTCGCTTTGCTTGAAAGTGGGTACACCCAAAGGATAGTTGCTGAACGCTTTGATGTATCGAGAAGTATGCCAGGCTACTGAGATGCTACCAGGGGTCAAGCCAGTTTACTAGACGAGAAGGGCAAGGTCGAAGCTGCATGACGTCACAAAGTGAAGATCAATCTCTTCGAAATCTAGCACTACGAAATCGGCAGTACACGCCAGAAGGCCACAAATCGATTTCCAGCATGCTATTGGTCAAAGGATATCCGATCAGGTTACATGAAAGTGATCTGAGGGCCAGACGTCCGGCAAGAGGGCCTATTCTCACCAAGCAACATCGTGCACGGCAGTTTGCCCAAGAAAATCAGAACTGGCGAAGTGCAAGACTGGTGTACAGTTCTGTTCACGGATGAAAGCAGATTTCACATGAGTGCATGTGATTGATGTGTTTGAGTCTGGAGACGACCCAGAGAATGATACAAGGACTGCAACATTGTGGAAACAGACAAATATGGAGGGGGGTCAGTGATGGTATGGGGTGGAATTTCTTATGAAGGCTGAACGGATTTGTACTTGATAAATGGAGGTATATTGACTGCATTAAGGTATCGAGATGAAATTCTAGATCATATTGTGAGGCCTTTCGATGGGGCAATCGGTGACAATTTGATTCTGATGCAGGATAATGCACGCCCCCATACTGCTAGACTAAGAGTGTGCATGGATTACCTTCATCGTGAGACTATTAAAGTAATGGACAGACCGTCACGTTATCCTGACTTAAACCCAATAGAACATGTGTGGGACATTCTTTACAGACGTATCTCACAGGGCATTCATCCACTAATGACTTTTCAAGAACTCACAAACATCCTTAGACATGAGTGGGAAACACTAGCTTTACAAACTGTTCAAAATTTGGTTCGTAGCATGCCTTGGCGATGCCAGGAGTGTTGTGCTGCTCAAGGTGGTCATACATATTGCTGACAGGAAAAAGTGACTGATTTGCGCATATCTATGACATTTGAAATAATCTGACGTAAAGATGGCGATTTCTCAAACATTTATGCAAAGTTTTCCTTAACAGGTTACAGGTCGTGATTTGTAAACTGGTTGCCAATGTTTGCCATTAACATATTGCAGAAAAAGTTATTCATCTTTCTGAGTCATTGCTTCATCATCTTTATCCAACATCTTTATACTGTGAGGAAATATGTGTTTGCTTCTTTAATCATTTTGAGCAGTGTATTATGGATAATTTAGGGACGTTTTTCTGATACTATCCTGGAAAGTACCCATTAGAATGGCCTCAGTCAAGTGATTTTAATCAGTACACACAACATTCCTTTATTTATAGAAAATCCTAAAGGTCATCCTCTTTTTGGCTCATGACCTAGCACTATGATTAACCCTCAGCAGTTTGAACTATCCCCTATCCCAAACAATGTTAACCCATTTTGTACCAGAAACCCCAAAACGGGTACCCTGGCAAACAGTGCAGGCCCAGATCAGACGCCGCAGAATGCGGCGTCTGATCAGGGCCTCCACTGTTTGCTTAAAGTTCAGTCATTTTCCAAATAAATTTTGATGAAAACACAGCCTGTAACACCTAAATTTCGAAATGAACTCCTGTTATATATAAAGTGGAAGATTCCATTTGGTACTAAAAAGGGTTAAAGGTGCAGGAGATATTCCAGCTATTGAAGTTGGACTATATGCTGATGTACATTCACTCAAAGATTCTTTATATAGACGTGGAAGCCCAATATGAGTCTGTCTTAAAAGGACATGTCCATTGACCCATTTTTGAAAGGTCACAGCTCAAAGGGAAATACCGTAGAACTGCAATGGTTCGAACACAGATGCCTTGTTTATCATGGAATAGTCGAATACCTTCTTTTTTTTTTCTTTTTTTTTATTTATTGTTTCTTATTAAAACACTGTATACAAAAGCGTAACATAAAATACATACATTGAATACGTTCTTGGGTCAACAGGGAATTTCTACAAATACGATGTAGGGTTAATGTGGGGAGATTTTCTTTTTTTATCTTGCAAATGTATGCTATATTATAAATATATGTTGTTTATATTCATTAGAATCGCTTCATCGAATAGTCGAATCCGTTCTTGGATCCACAGGGAATTTCTCCAAATACGATATAGGGTTAATGTAGGGAGATTTTTTTCTTTTTTTTTATCCTGCAAATGTATGCTACATTATAAATATATGTTGTGTATACTCTTAGAATCGCCTCATCGAGGTGATTCTAATCAGTACACACAACATATATTTGTAATATAGAACACCGAACAAATATCCAACAATTACCTCCAGTATGCCTCCTAATACAACACCCCGTGCATATCTGTGATAATTTTTTGAAATGTATGAGGGAGATTTGCCTTTGTGATGTGGGAGATATAAAGAAAATACAGGGAAATTCTCATTTGAAATGAGGGAGACACCAAACGTTTGGTGAAATTTGGCATTAACTAGGCAAAAATTAGCACCAAAATAAGGGAGTCTCCCTCCTGATGAGGGAGGTATCACAGGTATGGCCGTGGCTCAAACTACCACCGTCTCGAACAAATTTTTACACTTACAAAGGGGTTTGAGCCATCAAAGATTGACAGTATATAGCATTATTGGTTTGGTTTTATGACCCTTAAAACATTATTTCACTTATTTCGAGACAATAGTTAATCAGAGGTGGGCAAAAACTGGAGTATGCCGACAAAAACCACCAGACCTTCTGTTGCAGAACTTACAAGTGGCTCGAGCAAGGCTTGAACCACAGTGTTGAGAAACCTAATGATTAAGAGTCAGCACTCTCACCCATTAGGCCACGGTGGCCCGTGAAATATAAAGCATGATTTTTTCTCACCTCACTGATCCTGTTTTTCTCTGACGCAGACTCCAGCAAAATCTTCTCTGATAAGGTTGTATCTGCCGGCAGACCCGCGGGTATCCTGTTATTAGCTACATGGAGGTACTGTATACTTGATGGCTGCACAACAGGCTGTTGGTTCCTTGCCTCCGCTACAACAAATAAATGAATGAGTTCATGGGAATGAGGAAACTTTCACCGGAAGAACTGTTTTGTTTGATTGTTTATTTGGCATTTAAGGGCTAAGGGGAATTAGTAGCATTCAGGGGAGGCAACTCCACCAAAAATATTTTTGACTCCCATGTCAATAGGGGTCAACTCTTAAAGGAAAGAATTTGCTCCTGAGGAGCAAATTCTTTTCTTTAAGAGTGGACCCCTTTCTCATTGGGACTGAGCATATAGAAAAGCGAACAGGAAGTCCCGAAAGTCGTCTCCCTTTGAAAAATGGCGGAAAAATGTGCTAGATGCGTCCCTTTCTCCTTAACTGCCTGGTCAACACTATTTAGGTCATATCAAGTTGGTCAATTTGGGTCACCATACTTTTCTGGGCAGGCTGCAGTAAACGAGTACAATGCCACCAGAAACTGACAACTATCCTTCTTGAACCAGCGGTAGAGAATAACCCTAGAAAAGACTTCCTGTATAAAGCAATCACCCTTTGGATAATCATAATTTGCTTGCTTAAGACAAGTGCTTGTGAAATACAGTTTGCAGTTCCAATGCATTTGCATTATGTGAGAACTGAATGTCAACTTCCTTAAAACAGGTTGCTTGCTTAACAGAGGTGGCCACTATGACAGGATTTACTCTTTGTACCATAAATATCCTAAAAATTCGGACACCATGTGGACTTCTTATAGCTCTCGTAAAATTTTAACAGATTTGTTTCATGATCCAGGAAGAAGCCCAAAGGACGGGCCTCCATGGCCTAGTGGTTAAGAGCACTGACTCTTGATCATTAGGTCTCTCACCGCTGTGGTTCGAGCCTCGCTCGGGTCACATGTGAGACGCCAAGTTCTGCAACGGTAGGTCAGGTGGTTTTTCTCCGGGTACTCCGGTTTTCGCCCACCTCTGATTAACGATCGGCTCGATATGAGTGAAATAATCTTGAAAGGCCCGTAAAACCAAAACCAAAAAAAAAAAAAAAAAAGAAGTCCAACAAGAGGCCCATGGGCCACTATGCTCACCAGAGCTCAGGTGGGCACTGCCCATCCTGCCCAATGGCAGCCATGTATTTTAACATGATATCATTTTAATCCACCAAATGAACCCCCATGTCCAAATGAGCACCCATGTGGACTCAGCATCTGAAAAGTTAGGCCTTTTATGAAGTAGTGGGGGTGGGGCATGGACCCAATGGAGCCCTGGTTGGTATCACTAAATGCGTCTTATCATAAGAAACAAAAATATATATGGTTTAGCAGTGGGGATCTGTAAGGCCTCTTTAACAGTTGAGGGGTTGGGGCATGCCCTGTTGATCCCAGGAAAGCCCAAACTGTTGTCCCTAAATGTGTCTTATCATAAGGACCAAGTATATATATGGTTCAGTGCTGGGAATCTGACCGGTTTCAGAGATTTGAGGCCCTTTTATGAAATAGGAATGGCCCCTGCGGACCCCGCTACAGTAGGTGTGCTAATAATAAGGAACAAGAACATATATGATTATGGGGTGGGGATTTGAATGGTTTCTGAAATATAAAGCCTTTTATGAAATGGAAGGGCGGGGCACATTGCCTCAGCACAAAGAGACCTCCAGGTTGGTGTGATTGAACGAGTCTTATCATAAGGAACAAGTATATGGTTTAGGGGTGGGGATCTGAACTATTTCTGATATATATGGCTTTTAATGAAGTAAAGCGGTGTGGTATGGCCTGGGCGTGCCCCAGGGACTCCCAAGCTGGTGTCACTGAATGCGTCTTATCATAAGAAAGATGAATATATATGGTTTAGGCTGGGGCTAAGAACATTCTCTGAGATATAAGGCCTTATGTGAAGTGGAGGGGTGGGGCAAGGCCCAGGGAGACTCCCAGGTTGGTGTCAATGAATGTGTCTTATCATAAGGAACAAGACTATATATGGTTAAGGGGTGGCCATCTGTAGGGTTTCCGAGATATTGTGATATTATGAAATTGAGGGGGTGGGGCATGGCCCCAGCATATCCCTGGGAACCCCCAGGTTGGTGTTACTGAATGTGTCTTATCATAATGAACAAGAATATATATGGTTTAGGGGTGGGGATCTGAACAGTTTATGAAATATATGGCTTTTTTTGAAGTGGAGGGGTGGGGCAAGGCCCCAGCGCGTCTCTGAGGATCCCCAGATTGGTGTCAATGAATGTGTCTTATCATAAGAAGCAAGCATATATATGGTTTATGGGCGGGGATCTGTAAGGTTTCCGAGATATTGGGCCTTTTATCAAATGGAGGGGGTGGGGCATGGCCCCGGTGCATCCAGGGGACTCCCAGGTTGATGTCACTGAATGGGTCTTATCAAAAGGAACAAGAATATATATGGTTTAGGGGTGGGAATCTGAATGGTTTCCGAGATATTGGGCCTTTTATAAAGTTGAGGGGGTGGGGCCTGACCTGTGCGCATCCCTGACGACCCCCAGGTTGGTGTTACTGAATGCGTCTTATCAATAGGAACAAGAATATATATGGTTTAGGGGTGGGGATCTGAACAGTTTCTGAGATACAGTCAAACCTGTGAACAAAGGCCATCTATGGGACAAGACAAATTTGGCCGTTATTCACAGGTGACCTTTATTCGGAGGTTTGACAATTACCAGCAGACCGACAGTGTCCAAAAATTCTTACATTTATTGATTAAATAGCAAACTGTCACTGGATGAAGAAGCATATTGTTTTCCATTTAATTTGCATGTTTATTTGTTGCGTCATCCGACGCCAGCAACCCCACACGTGTTTAAATCTTTCATAAAAAATGTTTGGAACCGGTAAAAAATATTTTCTCGATAGCTAAACGGTTGTGAATAGAGGTGGATAGAAATCAGCGCTGTATAGCTCCCGAATTATCCCCCCGTGTCAATAACCAACAACAGTGTTCGACTTTTCCCGCCGAGCGTCTGCTATTTGGCGCCAAAACATAACCATTCATGAGATCGTAGAGTAGTCCGTTTTTATTGTGCAAACATATACCGTTAGATGTAGCTAATTGTCTGAGGAGGATTAAATCATTTTCACATTGATCTTGGATTAAATTTTATGACTGGAGGATAAACGCAAATTAGAGACATGACTTGACCATATTTTCACACCTTATCGACACGCACCGCAGGGTGGCAATTATATGACAGGGATTAACAATAGTGTCATACTTGAAACGTAATAAATACACAGATGGTTTGTCTCTGAATTGACAGTGCCGCAATTATTGTGATTTACATACTGGGCTAGTTTTACCGTCTTTAGGATTGTCCGCCAATTAAAAAAAAAAATGTTTTGTCAATTTGTCTTCACTTTTCTAATAAACTATCTTCAGTTCTTGTGTAAAACAGAATGCAATGGATTTATTCAATTCAACTCACTCACAAACCGTAACATGTTTGACCAGATCGCCAGGATTAAGGACTGCAACACCAATCAAGCAGGCCAATTATATGCCAATCAATTGCGATAATTACCTCAAAGCTGAAATCATGAGCGTGATGGATTCAGTTATAGACCGTTATTCAAGGACAGCAACTCAGTTTGGGACTGAATAACGTGACCGTTGACCGTAGTGCACAGTGGACCGCTATTCCCAGTTAATTTATTAGGGAATTTCGATGGGAGGGGTTGAAAATGACCGTTGTAATAAGGGGACCGTTATTCGGAGGTGACCGTAAGCACAGGTTCGACTGTATATGGCCTTTTGTGAAGTGGAGGGGTGGGGCAAGGCCCCAGCGCATCTCTGAGGACCCCCAGGTTGGTGTCAATGAATGTGTCTTATCATAAGAAGCACGCATATATATGGTTTAGGGGCGGGGATCTGTAAGGTTTACGAGATATTGGGCCTTTTATGAAATGGAGGGGGTGGGGCATGGCCCCGGCGCATCCAGGGGACTCCCAGGTTGATGTCACCGAATGGGTCTTATCATAAGGAACAAGAATATATATGGTTTAGGGGTGGGGATCTGAATGGTTTCCGAGATATTGGGCCTTTTATTAAGTGGAGGGGGTGGGGCATGACCTCGGCGCATCCCTGAGGACCCCAAGGTTGGTGTTACTAAATGCGTCTTATCAATAGAAACAAGAATATATATGGTTTAGGGGTCGGGATCTGAATGGTTTCTGAGATATATGGCCTTTTATGAAGTCACGTGGAGGGGGTGGGGCATGGCCCCGGCACAACCTGGGGGACCCTCAGGTTGGCATAAAAGCATATGGCTGAAAGAATTTTACTCAAGAAACATTTCTATAAAAGTTTTATCCAAATATCTGCAATGACTTGGCAGTAAATGCCATTTTTCAATTTTCCCCATTATAAGTCTATGGAAACTCTAAGTTGCCATAGCAACCAAACTAATGGGCCGATTTTCATAAAAAACACAAACTTTCAATCCCCCAGCCCAAGGATGCTACAGATAAAATTTGGGCTGAATCGGTCCAGTGGCTTCAGAGAAGAAGATGTTTGAAAGTGTTGACGTCAGACGACGACGACAACAATGACGATGACGACGACGATGACGACGACGACGCCAGACAACTGCCTATCCTATAAGCTCCCCCAGAGCCTTCGGCTCTGGTGAGCTAAAAAGTGCAGTCAGAATGGCAAATAGTGTAGACCCTGATCAGACTGCTCCTGAAGGAGCAGTCTGATCTGGGTCTACACTGTTTGCTTTGGCCTATCTGTCCCAATACTTAGGATCATTACAGTATAATTGTTACAAATATTTTTGTCAAACACTGGGAGGGTATAAAACATGCAGAATAAAATTCCTAAAAAAAGGCTTGCTGATATGAGGGGTGTTCAAACAGTTCACAGAACAGGATAATCAGTCATAAGAAATATGTTTCTTGCACACCAGACAATAAAATCCGTGATTTTACCCTGGGATAGAAATTAATGTTCTGACCCTGGTGTTCTGACCACAAATCGAATATAATCGCGTGTTTGACAAATGCACTGGTTGAATATGAGCTTGTATGCGCCGTCGTTAAGGTTGACGTCACAGCATGTTATGTGACGTCACTAAACATTCTTGTAGTGTCATCACAATATGGCGGACGTCGGCAACCCAAGTGACTACAGCATTAAAATCCGAGCTAAGAAATGGAAGTTGTGCAAGAAAAAGAATCCTATATGGGTGCGAGGGATGGATAGAAAAATCCATCCCTCGGGATCACTGTCTTGCATCACTCCGCAAGCCTCATGATGCCGGACAGTGTCCCTCGGAACAGATTTTTCCATCCACCCCTCACACCCATATAAGATTCTTTATATGCTTACATATCTACATGGACGAAAGTTCTATAATTCAAGAATCCTGAAACCTAGACTTCCAAATCCCCAAAAGACATGTTCACACATACATCTAAACTCCAGTTATCAATATATTTAATATATTTCTAGAGATTTTTCTCATTTTATCATGAAAGCATATGTTGTCTGTACTCATTAGAATTGCCTTGATGAGGTGATTCTAATGAGTACACACAACATACTTTTATTACGAAGAAGACTGAAAACTATCCCTAAAATACCCTTTGTGCCTCTAGACCGGCACTATGGTTGATCCTCAGAGACAACTCCTATCTTGAACAAATTTTGATGGTCCCAAAGATGATCGAGCCACTGACGTCCAACTGTATACTGAACTAGAAATGTTTTCAGTGAGGGTGGAGGAGGGGAAGGTTGTGCCCTTGAAAATAAGCTCAAGGTTACCAAAATCTAACCAAATCTTTGGTAGATAATAGTGATGTAGTGTACCAAGTTTGATCAAATTTCAATAATTCTATCATGAGATAGAGTGCAGACCAAGCTCTTTTTGGCACAAAATTTACTTTTATTAGTGGCCTGTGTCCTTGAAAATGAGGTCAAGGCCATCAAAACCTAATGACTATTTTCCACCATCCTAGTGATGGGTCAAAATCCATCAATCCATTCAGGAGATATACGAGGACTGTTCAAATATGAATGCAACTAAGCACATAAAAATGATTCCATGATAGATTTCGATGAAAAAATTATTTTGTCCCCTCAAAGTATTCCCCTTTAACAGATATACAAACTTTCAGTCTTCTGATCCAATCATTGAATGCATTTTGGTAGTCTTTTCGAGGTATACTATGAAGGCACTGGAGTATTGCAGAACCGAGGTGTTTGCGCTGTACAAATTTTCGACCAGAAAGGTATTTTTCAGCCGCGGGAATAAAAAAAGTCACATGGGGCAAGGTCAGGGGAATACGGGGGGTGAGGGAGTTCAACAACCTTTTCTTGCTTCAGATAGTCTTGCACAATGAACGCCTTGTGCGATGACGCATTGTCATGTAGCAATCTGACATTGGCCAAACGAGTTGCGGGTCTTCGTTCTTTGAAATATTTCTTCAACTTTCGAAGAACTTTATTCTTGTAAAACTTCGCATTTACAGATTTGCCTTTAGGCACAGCAACCTGAATAGCAGGGCCCTGATTTGAAAAGAATATGGCATACATTACCTTCTTGACGCCCATGGTCCGCTTTGCAATGCATGGTCTTTTGCAATACTTTGTTGCCCATATTTTGTTCTGAATCTTTCGTTTTGGCTCGAAAAAGTGAACCCATGTCTCGTCACCTATGACAACATTAGCGAAAGACCGTGCACTGTAATTTGGAAACTTTTTAAGCAACTTCCTGGCGCACTGAACGCGTGTCTTTTTCTGCTCATCTGTCAACAGATGGAGAATCCATCTAGCACAGATCTTTCTCATTTTCAAATCCCGTTTCAGAATTGTATGAGCTGCTCCTAATGAGATGCCAACCATACAAGCTATTTGTCTAGTGGTGTATCGTGCATCCGTAGCAACTATTTCTTTCACTCCAGCAACCATCTTGGCAGATGTTGCTCTTTTCGGCCGACGATCATGTGGTGCATCTTCTGTTTAGCCTAGCCCACAGCTGAATTTCTTACACCAACGAAAAGCTGTCGGAAAAGACATTTCATTATGCCCATAAACCGAACATATTTCATCAAAAATGTCTTTGCACCGTATACCAAGAATACAACGATTCTTAATATAGGACCGTATTTCAATGGCGTACTCTGACCTTCTTCCAACCATGTTTTGTATTAGTATACAAGAGTAGACAGTGTTTATGGAACGATATACATGGCTAAAGTGGACGGATTTTAACAGGTTTGGTATCAATGTATAGGTAAAATGTTTTTCTACGCTGTGATATTTATTTCCAGGTGATTTTCGCATTAGTGCATGAGAAAACGTTCTACTTGCATTCATATTTGAACAGTCCTCGTAATGATTCAAAGTACCAATGCCAATGCAAACCCCAATGCAAATGGGACCTTTGGTAGAGGGACATAAAAATATAGCTCAATGAGTGGTGTGCATTGCAATATTTTATGAGTTTTCTGACCTCCGCTTGCAAGGAAAGAAAAAGAAAGGTTATTACCAGCTGGATGATTTTTCATATGTCTCTTCAGCATCGCGTCATTCCGGAATGTCTCCGCACAGTATGCACATTTTAACAACCGACGACTGCGGTGAACGTTCATGTGACGTGTCAGTGAGCCATTTGTCGTGAACATAGCATTGCAAACATTACATTTAAATTCCTTCACACCAGAGTGAGTTCGTAAATGAGAACGGAGAACGCCAAGAGCAACAAAGTTACGGCCACAAACAGCACACCGGAAAGGTCTTTCACCTGTAAAATAAAATAATAGCAGAAAATATTCTAAACTTTTTACAAAGTTTTTATAGAAAATCGAGCTTACATTTGGAGAGCTTACTCAGGCTCTATGAATGTCTATTGAAAATATTTTTTAACTTCATTGATAAGAAAATCTGACTAAAATCATCATATGGGCCCCGTAAAGTGATTTTGGTACTTATCGCATATGCGAGCAGCGAAGGTTCAGGCGAGCCTGCGCATCCGCGCAGTCTCGCCAGAACCTTCGCTGCTCGCTCATACAAGCAGTGAATCAAGAGGAACCTTCAGACAGACAGCCATATCCCTGGCCCCTCTGAATGGCTGTGCATGTGCATTTAAAATTTGTCATGACGGAATGCTCGAAGACACAAATTCGCTTGGTGGGGCTCATATGATGAACAGAATTACTCATGGTCATTGCATGAAATTTACTGAACTCGCCGCAGTCTCATTTTTATAAATTTCATATGAAATGACCATGAATGTAAGGTCCTCTATATAAGTGTGTTTTTTTTTTGTTTGTTTGTTTTTGAAGTTTTATGGCCCAATCAACACTATTTAGGTCATATCAAGCTGGTTAGTTTACCTAACCACAATTCCCGGGCAGGCTTATATATAGAAGGCCTTCGTGCAGACTGAACAAATTATTTGTCTTAATCGCGATGGAAGTAAGGACGAGGATTGTGGCCATGTAAAATCAATTTAAGACCCCCAGTGGAATTCGTTTCCACTGACCATTCCAAGGCGGTTCTTCTGTTGCGGTTTATTTTTGTTATGGTTTGTCTTTGGGTGTTTGTGACCCTGATATTATTTTATTTTGGACAGCCTTTTTGCCATTTTGTGGGAAAGTAACTGTCCTTTTGGCTTTCCGCTATTGATGTTTCCATTAGGGTCTGTTGTTTCATGTTTGTGTTTCTTTCCCTTTGGTGTCTCTGATGGGAGCTGGGGGTTAATTGTATTGATTCCTGATCATTGCCTCCACTTCTATTTTTTATACAAAAGCAGATAACCAGTACATTGCAAATTCTTTTGCTAGAAACTGACAACTGCCCTTCTTGAATCAACAAAAGGGAGGGAAGACCGCCAAAAAGATTTCTTGATTAATCTCCACGAAAAATGTTGCTGACCCCAGCAGGTATAGAACCCGCAACCCCCTGATCACAAGGCAGATGCAAATCTGACTGAGTTACTGAGCCTGGCATACAAGTGTGAAAACAACCAATTACAGTCAAACTTCAATGGCTCGAACACCTTAGGGACCTCGAAAATCTGTTTGAGACGGGTAGTTTGAGTCACTGAGGGTTACCGCCAATAGGCATAACTAGACACTTTTGGACATCTTTTCGGTATTCTATAATGATAATGTATGCTTGTGTACTCATTAGAATCGACACACAGCATACATTTGTAATATAAAAGACGAAACTCTCCTAAATTATCCTCCCACTATTTGTTATGTAGAGCATTTCCCTAGGGGCTCAAGAACTGGTTTGAATCAGCCATGGCAAACAAGCCATCAGTGTTCGAACCATCGAAGTTTCACTGTATCTACCTACCAGTATGAGATCTTGTATGTTGTTTCAAGTGACTGGACTTCTTAAAAGATTTATCACAATATTCACAATGGTATTTTCTTGTTGTATCACGAGCTATCACATGTTCTGTAGGTGCCCCACTGTCTTCATCATCATCATCATCATTGGCATCATTCGTTGATCTGTTTTCAAAAAATTTATTAAAACATTAACCCTTATCTTGCTGTTCACGACAACCAATATCTTTGCAAACAGTGTAGATCCAGATCAGATGGCTTCTGAAGAAGCCATCTGATCAGGATCTACACTGTTTGACATTCAGCTTATGAACTTGTAGGAATAAATCACTTCAAGCAATCTGATTGGTTCAAAGTCAGAGATAGAAGCCTCCGTGGTGCAGTGGTTACGCTACTCGCCTTGTAAACCAGGGATCGCAGGATCGATCCTGGGCTTCTCCAGACTTTCGGATGAGTCTTTAAACCGAGGTCCCGTCTCCGTATGACCTTAGCTGTTGGTGGGACGTAAAACTAAAACTCACTCACTCACTCAAAGTCAGAGATGGGTGTGGCTAAAATGAATATTCAGCAAGAGAAGGGTTAAAAACAGTGAAATTGACAGAAAAGGTGAACCCTTCTGTCTCGTCTTTTCAAATATGGAATTTGGACCACTTTGTCGTTTCAATAAGGGGGTACAGTGAAAACACAGAAAACAGAATTGCAAACAGGAAAGATCCTGATACAATGGCTCATCAGATCAAGATTTACACTATTTTCACAGGTACCTTGTTATGTACCTAAGAATTCCACCAAACGATATGATATGTCTTTGGAGGCCAAATACGACTTGAACGTCAGGGTCAACACTAGGGTTAACAGCTTGCTGAACAAACAGACCAATAGACAGAAATCCTGGACCCTATATTATGCCATGCTAAAAACGGATGTGACAAAAATGTTGCAAGCAAGTGTTGGTTATTTTGAACAGCTCGAAAGGTGGTCTTAATAGCGGAATTTCACTGTACTTACTGGGGCTCAAGAATATTTTGTATGGAAGTATCTGTCATTTCTGTGGCGGTACTGATCTGTTGTACGGCACTGTCTTCCTCTGATGGCTGACTCACAGGTATGTTGGTTAGGTTTGTGAGGGTCTGCATGTCTTGACCAACAGGTTCGGCCGTGAAAGATGCATTGGTAATGGAGCCTATATCTATCTGGTTCATTCCAGTGGACTGAAAAAAACAAGAAAATATGAATCCATGGGCCCTAGGTTACAAAACTTTTTTCTTGCTCAAGTGAGTTGAGCACGAAATATTTCATGATCACAAATTTGGCATTTTAAAGTTTGTATTTGTTTGTTTGATTTAAGGTTTAACATCCCCATCAACACTGTAGAGGTCATTTTGGAGACCTTGCTTACAATTTTGTGGGACTTTTAACAAACACTGAGATGAAATGACATCTCAAGCCCTGTCACCCAATGAAACCAATAGGGTTTATAAGCATGGACGGTCCCACTTGCACCTCTTTGCCTGGGTAGGCTTAGATCCCCTAAGCGGCTTAGCAGTACTCGTGTGCGGTCAGTTTCAGCTCTGCGTGGAAGCATCATGCAGCCCATTTACTTCTTCAAGCCCTGATGGACAGGGGGCCCTTATTAAAGTTTGTAAGCATGACAAATAACATTCTCTGCTGAACTGAAAAGCGAAATATTGCAACTTATTTGTACAGTAGAACTTCGATGGCTCGAACACCGATGGCTCGTTTACCATGGATGTGTCGAACCCATTCTTGAGCCCCTAGCGAAATCCTCTACATAAGAAACAGTGGGGGATATTTAAGAAGATTTTTGTCTTTTATCTTGCAAATGTATGCTGTGTGTACTCATTAGAATCGCCTCGATGAGGCGATTCTAATGAGTACACACAGCATACATTTTCATTATAGAACGCCGAAAAGATGTCTAAAAGTATCTCGTTATGCTTCCTGGCAGTAACCATCAGTGGCTCGAACAACCCCTGTCTCGAACAGATTTTCGTGGTCCCAAAGGTGCTCGAGCCATTGAAGTTTGACTGTATTTAAATTTTTTACAAGAATTACAAATTTCATGCTCAGTTGAGATGAGCACAAAAGTTTTATAACAGTAAAGTAACTGACAGATGACAAAACAGACAACAATCATTGTAATTGGCATATTAAGGGTTAAATTGAAATCAGTCTGCACACCCATGCAACCATATCAGCCTTTTCAAATTTTGTTTGAATTGTGTATCAACCGACCCAAAGTTTGTGTTTGTTTGAATTGAGTTTTTACATCTCAAGCCCTGTTACCCAAACATACAAAAAGGATTTTATATGTAGAGATAGTCCGACTTGCACCACTTCGCCTTACCCAACATTGAGATGAAATGGTATCTCAAGCCCTGCCACCCGAAGAAACAAAAAGGGTTTTATATGTTGGGGTGGTCCGACTTGCACCACTTTGCCGGACATGCTTAGACACTTTAAGCCACTTACCAGTACTCATGTTCGGTGGGTTTTAGCTATGGGCGAAAGCATCATGCAGCCCAATCTATTTGTCCAAGCCTCGACAGGTGGGGGCACCGACCCAAAGTTACTGCATGTTGCTAATGCCCAGGTTTCTATCACTCATTGCACAAATAGCATTTGTACAGAATCCAGGTAAGAGTTATTTATAGCCACACTATTTTTGTCCCTGTCACGTTACAGAGCTGGGTAAAACATGGTTGGTTAACTGTAAAATCTGGACTAGGCGCGTGTACTGGAACATGGGCAAACAGTGTAGACCTGGATCAGATGCTGCAGCGTGTGGACTCTATCTAGGAGTCTACATTGTTTAAAATACTGGAACTTTAGGGTTAAATGAAACAGTTAAAGATAAAAAGATAAAGAAGCTTTATTTAACGTCGCATATTCGAAACAAATAACATAAGCTCTGTAGAGCTTTTATTGCGACAAACAAAGTATCCTCTAACAAATACTTACCTGCCTTCATTTATCTTCCTAGGACTACCCCTGATAATGCGAGCGTCAGCCAAGGGAGCTCCTAGTACCATTTTTCACGCCTTTGGTATGGCGCGGCCGGGGATCGAACCCGCGACCTCCCATTCCCGAAGCGGACGCTCTACCACTGAGCTATCGGTTATTATTCAGGACCATTTTCCCAACATATATATACTCAGGCACAACCAACCCAACAGTGCTGTCAGTGCTTTCAGTTAACACAGCCAATGGTTCAGTTGCTATCACCACAGCCTTGATTAATAATGACTGATACCCCAAATACAATAACTCCTACCACAGGCCAAGTGAGTGTTGCCACAAGCCAAATAATTGTTATTACAGTCTCAGTTACTTTTACCACAGGCTCAATTATTGTTACCACTTGCCCAATTACTGTATCACAATTACTGTAAGAGGAGGCCCAATTAGTGTTTCCACAAGTGAAATGCTCCATTGCTGTTACCACAGGCCCAATTACTGTCATGTCAGTTAGTGTTACCATAGACCCATTTATTGTTACCATAGGCTCAACTGCTGTTACCACAGGCCCAATTACTGTCATGACAGGCCCAGTTAGTGTTACCACAGAACCAATTATTGTTACCTTAGGCTCATTTGCTGTTACCACAGGCCCAATTACTGTTATGACAGGCACAATTAGTTTTAAAATACCATTACCACTGGCTCAATTACTGATAGTTACCAACCTGAACAGAGTAATGTTGTGTCTGGTTGATGGAACTAATCTGATTGTTGAGAGCCTGAAAGTTCTGTTGACCCGTTCCTAACAGACTCTGGTTAAATGTCTGCTGCTGACCAAAAATCTGAAACAGAAAATTTTGGAACATTATTTAAGGGGAAAGGGAACACCTTCAGGGGAGGCAACTCCTGTAAAAGTATTTTTGTCTCCCATGTCAATAAGGGTCAACTCTTAAAGGAAGGAATTTGCTCCTTAGGAGCAAATTCTTTCCTTTAAGAGTAGACCCCTTTTCAGTGGGACAGGGCTTATAGAAAAGCAAACAGGAAGTCCCAAAAGTTATCTCCCTTTGAAAAATGGCAGGTGTTCCTATTCCCCTTAAGGAGAATAGAAACAGAATAGATACTGGTAAAAAATATTATACATTTTTTTCTACTTTCATGACTTCCTCTTTAATTTTATTCATGCCTGCTTTTACCCTTTTTGTACCAATGGAATCTTCCACCTTATATATGACAGGAGTCCATTTCAAAATTTAGGGGTGTCAGGTTGTGTTTTCTTCAAAATTTATTTGGAAATTGACTGAACATTTTAGCAAATAGTGGAGGCCTTGATCAGATGCCGCATTCTGCAGCGCCTGTTCTGGGCCTGCATTGTTTGCCATGCTTCCCATTTTGTGTTTACCGTACAAAATGGGTTAAGCATGGAGCCATGCAGGAGACCAGATTTCCATCTGCATACAGTTAAATTCCTGTATTAAGACCACCTTGGAGACTGTTCAAAAGTGGTCCTTAAGACCACTTTTGAACAGTCCCAAAGGTTGTCTCTGACCAGAAGACATCGTGTGCAGAAAACACGAAGAAAGAATAACTGCACCTTTCTAAATGATCTTTATAAAGCAGAATTAGTCTTAATTTTAGGTGGTGTTAATAGCGGAATTTCACTGTATTCGTCTGTTCATTAAGCCGTCAACAACATTTGTAGAATGTAGCCTTTGGCGGAATTTCTTTGTCTATCATAAAAATCTGTTAAAGTTTGGACACCTTGAGAACTTGCTGCAATTCTCAAAAAAATTTTTTTTTAACTAATTTGTTTCACGATCTAGCAAGGAGCCCAAAAGGTGTAGATGGAATGGCAAACAGTGTAGACCCTGATCAGACTGATCTGTCCCAATACTTAGGATCATTACAGTAAAGTGAGCCTCTCCGAAAAGCATTCTGCTCTTAACCAATCTTAAACAGGATGGAATCTTCCTCATAATATATAGCAGGAGTCCATTTCGAAAATTGAGGGGTGTAAGGAAATAGTTATAACTTTTGCAAACTGTGAAGGCTCTGATCAGATCATTTTGGGGTTTCATGTCTGACATGGGTTAAAGAAAAAGCATTTTCTCTTCATGAGCATCAAAATTTGATCCCTTTTGGCATTCTTTCTTATCTTTTGATTTGTTTGATTTGAAGTTTAACATCCCCATCAACACTGTAAAGGTCATTTTGGAGATGTTGCTTCCAATTTTGTGGGACTTTTACCTGACATTGAGATAAAATGACTTCTCAAGCCCTGCCCCTCAATGAAACCAATAGGGTTTATAAGCATGGACGGTCCGACACTCCAGCGCTTTGCCTGGGCAGGCTTAGATCCTCTAAGCGGTTTACCAGTACTCGTGTGCGGGTCGGTTTCAGCTCTGCGTGGAAGCATCATGCAGCCCATCTATTTCTTCAAGCCCTGATGGGTGGGGGCCATCTTTCTTATTTATTCGTAACAAAAAATATGTTGTGGCCCCTTGTTCCAACAGGAATTGAAAAAAAATATCCCTTAATTATACTTGTTAAACCTCTTTATCGACAGCTATAACCAATGCAACCATTACAATGTATTAAACTCATAAAATGTCAATCATGACAATTGTCATCTGCTTTGTCGTCTGCCTGTTACTTTAAAAGCCATTTTTGCAAACAGTGTGGACCCAGATCAGACTTGGGTCCACACTGCTTGCCCATGTGAAAAAATATTTCTAATAAGTTTACAAGAAGATACAGCAGACGACATAAGCAGGCGACATTTTCAGATGTAGTTTTTCTCCGCATGTCACAGGTTAAATGCTTGCTGGTCTTATTTTTTGTGCAAAAGACAGTCACCTGTTGATTGAGTGTCTGCTGCAATTCTAAGCCACTGCTGCCCAGCCCTAATGCATCCTGTAGGTTCGCCTGTGACAGTATGGACTGCTGGGACAGATCCTGCTGTGACATCATAGAGGTTGGGTTCAAATCTTGCTGGCCAAGGTCAAGTTCATTTTGGGTTGCCTCGGTAACAAAGTTTGTCTCCTCTGTCTCTGGATGAGTTTCTTCGTGATCCAGTGTTTGAATCTGAAAGACAAGATCAGCTTTACCACTGACTGATTGATTGATTGACTGATTGATTGATTGATTGATTGACTGATTGATCAATTGACTGACTGATTAATTGTGTTGGGGTTTAATGAAATCAACTCTTGTGGGTCATTTTGTGCCATCTCCCAGAGAAAGGAAGAAAAGAGATAGAAGAGACAGTAGAGGATATAAAAGTAAAGGACAGAAGAGAAAGAAGAAAATGAATGGAAGAGTAGGAACTGAAGAATTAACAAAATCCCCCCTCTACCCTTTCCTGCTGCAAGGACAGCAGGCCTTGTCAAACTGTAAGCTTGTTTTAGTTGGACGCCCCAGTGAAGTAAGATATACAATACTTTCAATTAACTCACAGCATGCTGAACCCAGATTTAATATCCTTTTTTACAAACAGTATAGATCCAGATCAGCTGGCTTCTTGGAAGCCAGCTGATCAAGATCAAAACTGATTTCCATTCAGCCTTGGAATCCATGGTCAGCATGGTGATTAATTTTACATCCCACCAACAGCAGAAGTATACCGCCTTGCTAACCAGATGAGAAGAGAGAATGCCGATGTTGTAGGTGACAAACCAGTAAAGAATGATGCAGGGGAGATGTCAATGAGAGATGACTCAAAGCAGAGGGCCTGGTTAGAACACTACCAAAGGCTACTCAATGTTGAGTTCGACTGGGACCCAGACCACCTGTCTGATGAACCACCAGTGGAAGGGCCACCCATCCCAATCACTATTGATATGGTTAAGAAGGCTATCTCTCAGATGAAGACTGGCAAAGCACCTGGTCCCTCTGGCATAGTGGTGGAGATGATAAGAGCTTCAGGTGATGCGGGTGCCTCGATGATCCGTGACCTTGCAGCTGCAATCATCCGTGATGGGAAGGTACCCTCTGACTGGGAACAGAGTTTCATTGTCTGTCTCTACAAGGGCAAGGGCGATGCATTGGAACGGGGCAACTACCGTGGTCTCAAGCTGACAGAACAGGTCATGAAAGTCCTGGAGAGGATTGTGGATGGCCTCATTAGGCAGTTGGTGTCCATCGACGATTCCCAGTTTGGCTTCGTCCCAGGAAGAGGCACAACAGATGCAATTTTTGTTGTCCGACAGCTGCAAGAGAAGTATCTGGCGGCCAACAAGAGACTCTACATGGCTTTTGTAGACCTGGAGAAGGCATTTGATCGAGTGCCTCGGAAAGTCATCTGGTGGGCACTAAGAAAACTTGGAGTGGACGAGTGGATTGTGAAACTGGTCCAAGGGATGTACGCAAATGCTCGGAGACGTGTCCGCGTTGGTGATGGTTACAGTGAAGAATTCGAGGTGAAGGTGGGTGTTCATCAAGGCTCTGTTCTCAGCCCACTGCTTTTCATCATTGTGCTTGAAGCCTTGTCATGCGAGTTCCGCTCTGGAGTCCCCTGGGAGGACCTGTATGCTGATGACCTTGTCATCATAGCTGAATCCCTTGAGGAATGTGTCAGGAGGCTCTTAACTTGGAAAGAGGCAATGGAGGCGAAAGGGCTGAGAGTGAATGCAGGAAAGACAAAGATCATGATCTGTGGTACAGGTCTGGACCTCTTGCAGAGTACAGGCCAGTTCCCATGCGCTGTATGTCGCACTGGAGTAGGCAGCAACAGTATCTTTTGTAATGGCTGCAAGTTCTGGGTGCACAAGAAATGCAGTGGGCTCAAACGCTTGATAGAGGACCCTGAGTACAGGTGTACACGGTGCCAAGGACCTGCATGCCCCTTAGATGGCATACCACAGAGGGAAGTTCAAGTCGGATCAGACAAGCTGGAGGTTGTAGCTTCCTTCTGCTACCTAGGTGATATGCTCTCTGCAGGGGGTGGTTGCCACCTTTCAACTACATCACGTGTGAAAACAGCTTGGAAGAAATTCAAGGAGTTGCTACCAGTTCTCTCTTCCCGCCACCTCTCGTTCAAGACACGTGGCCGTGTGTATAGCTCTTGTGTGCGGAGCGCAATGCTCCATGCCAGTGAGACATGGCCATTGACAAAGCCAAACCTCCAACGTCTACAGCGAAATGACAGGGCAATGATCAGACAGATCTGCAATGTCAAGCCACAGGACACTGTCACCATCAGGTCCAGTGAGTTACTGGAGCGTCTTGGCATTGAGGACCTGGACCTCATCCTGAAAGAGAGAAGACTTCGCTGGTATGGACATGTGGAACGCTCCAACGGTGCAATCAAGACTGCCTGTGACATACAGGTAAGTGGAAAGCGGGGGCCAGGAAGGCCCAAGATGACCTGGAAGCAGCTAACAGAAAGAGATTGCAGAGAATGGAAGCTCTCTGCTATCGATCCTCATGATAGACAAGCCTGGAGATCTGGTGTAAGATCTGCCATGCGTGCAGCAAGCCAGCTACCTGGAAGGGGGCCCACTTATGTGGACGTTGCGCCTGTACCTGCACGTTAATCAAAAATCCGTTGATGATGATGATGAGCTAAGGTCATACGGAGATGGGACATCAGGTTTGAAATCTCATCCGAAAATCTGGAGAAGCCCTGGATCAAACCCACAACCCCTGGTTTACAAGGCAAGTAGCATAACCCTTACACCATGGGGGCATCCACCTGAATCCATGGTAAAAACTGAAATCATGCACCACATATGATTGTAAATTGGGGAGGAGTGTAACATATAATGCATGGTAAGAGTTAACTATTGTACATAATTACATATTTCTTCTGATTCAACCCTTAAAGTGCCAAGAAAATTTCTAGAGCAGATTTTTTTCAGAGAAAATATGGCTATTTATTAGGATCAATAGATTAGGGACTATTCTAACAATGTACCGACAAAGGATCATATTTTTTGATAACTGAAGGATAGGTTTCCTTATTTTTTCATACAAACCTATGTTGTGGGTATTCATTAGAACCCCCTCGCCGAGGCGGTTCTAATGAATATCCACAACATAGGTTTTTGTGAAGAACTGACAAAATCTATGTTTCAATTTTCACAAAATACAACCCTTATCTGTTGCTATGATTTTACAGCCCAGTCAACAGCTACGGTCATATACGATCAGTCAGTTACCTTCTCTGTTCCTGGACAGGCTTAGTCCCTCTAAGCGGGTTACCAGTACTTAATGATATCACCCCAAGTCAGTAACTGACAATAGCCGGTAGGTCAACGGCCAAGTCCTCAAGCAACCATTCACTCAAGCCATCCCCCAAGAGATTGGGCTTAAGAAAAAGAAAAGATAGGGTAGAGTTGAAGAAAAAACGGTTATCAGTTACCCCTATATTAATAGCATTGTAGCACATTGACCTGATAAAGATATGCTATCTCAGGACAAGTGTGCTTTATCAGGTCAACATGACATTGCACTTTTATGAACCAGACTACATGTACTAGAAAATTGGCAAAAATGTTATTATTACTGGAAAAAATGAAGAAGACCGCCGGAATGTTTGGATGCACTGAGAAGCATCGATAACTGATAGTAAATTGCTAATTTAAGAGTGTACAAGGGGATAAAATGATAAGTAGAATACCAGATTAGTGTCCATCTGATATCAAGGTTTTCAGGCTCGGCTTCAAGAACGCATGTAGAATCGCTCGCCAAGCCTAGCGATTCTCCAAGCATTCTCCAAGCCATGCCTGATAAACTTGATATCAAAAGACACTCACCTGGTATTACCTGCTGCAAGCACAACAGGCCCTTGCCCTACTGAAGCTAAAGCAGTAGAACACCATGTCACTGAAAGCTACACAGCACCTTCACACCAACCCAATCTCTAACTACAAACTGGGAAAATTTATCCAAATTTGTTCCAAAACAAGTGCACCCCCAACAGCTAATCTGTTCCATAGCTTTCTCACTCTCCAGGAAAAATAGATTTACTCACTGGATCCTGGCTTGGATGCAGCTGTATACCCTCCTGTTGTTCCATAGACTGGAATGCCAGTTCATGTCTGTAAAATTAAACAAGAGGGCCATGATGGCCCTGGGTCGCTCACCTGATCCATAAGGCAACAAGTGGGCCCCGAGGAGAGCCATTATTGACCCCATGGCTATAATTTGCATAATTTGGTAGTGGCTTCATACCAAATATCAAAGAACAGAGCCTTCTAGTTTCAAGAAGATTTTTAAAGGTTTTCCTTATATAAGTCTATATAAAAACCTGCGGGTCACGGGTGCAGCCATTTTAGGCCCCAGGGCTATAATTTGAACAATCTTGGTAGAAATCCACACGACAAAACTTCATACCAAATATCAAAGACCTTGGCCTTCTGATTTCAGACAAGAAGATTTTAAAAGGCTTTCCCAATATAAGTCTATGTAAAACAAGTGGGCTTGGGGGTGGGCCCATTTTTGTCCCCAAGGCACTAATTTGAACAATTTTGTTAGAGGTCCACTACATGAAACTTCATACCAAAAAAAAAAACACCTTGGCCTTCTGGTTTCAGACGATAAGATTTTCAAAGGTTTTCCCTACATATAAGTCTATGTAAAACCAGTGGGGCACCGGGATGGGCCCATTTTTGGGCTCAGGGCTATAATTGGAACAATCTTGGTACAGGTCTACTAGACAAAGCTTCATACCAAATATCAAAGACATGAGCCTTCTGGATTCCGACAAGATTCTTAAAGGTTTTCCCTATATAAGTCTATGTAAAACCAGTGGGCCCCGGGGCGGAGCCATTTTTGGCCCCAGGGCTGTAATTTGATTAATCTTGGTCAAGGTCCACTAGACAAAGCTTCATACCAAATATCAAAGAACTGAACCTTCTGGTTTCAGACAAGAAGATTTATATAGATTTTCCCTATATAAGTCAATGTAAAACCAGTGGGCCTCGGGGAAGGGGGCATTTTGGCCCCAGGGCTATAATTTGAAAAATCTTGATAGAGGTCCACTAGACAAAGCTTCATACCAACTAGAAATGCGTCCATAGGACACGGATGCCCCCGCCTGAAAATGTGACTATGTTCGTTTAAGTTTTGGACCATTTTTTTTACCTTTGACCTCTAAGTATGACCTTGACCTTGGAGGTACGGATCTGGGTTTGCATCATCTCATGATGGTCAACATTTCTTCAAGTAATTTCAAAATCCATCGAGAAATAAGTAAGTTATTGACTGCGTTTAAGTTTCGGACTCTTTTTTTGACCTTTGACCTCTAAGTATGACCTTGACCTTGGAGGTACGGACCTGGGTTTTGCACGTGACACATCGTCTCATTATGGTTAACATTTCTGCAAAGTAATTTCAAAATTCATCCAATAATAAGAAAGTTATTGACTGCGTTTAAGTTTCGGACCCTTTTTTGGCCTTTGACGTCTAAGTATGACCTTGACCTTGGAGGTACGGACCTGGGTTTTGCACTTGACACATCAACTCATTATGGTTAACATTTCTGCCAAGCAATTTTAAAATCCATCAAGAAATAAGGAAGTTATTGACCGCATTTAAGTTTCCGACGGACGGACAGGGGCAACGCTATATGCCCTTTCCACCATTCTTCGAATGGCGGGGGCATAAAAATCAAAGACCTGAACCTTCAGGTTTGAGACAAGAAGATTTTTTAAAGATTTTTCATGTATAAGTCAATGTAAAATCAAAGGGCCCCGGGATGGTTGCAGTTTTGGACACAGGGCTATAATTTGAACAATCTTGGTTGAGCCTCAGGTCTTCATACCAAATAACAAAGACCTGGGCCTTGCCGTTTCAGAGAAGAAGAGTTTTAAAGATATTCCCTACATAAGCCTATGTTAAACCAAAGGGCCCGAGGGCGGAGGCATTTTTGGCCCTAGGGCTATAATTTAAAAAATCTTGATAGAGGTTCACTAGATGAAGCTTCATACCAAATATCAAAGACCTGGGCCATGAGGTTTAAGAGAAGAAGCTTTTTAATGATTTTCCCTATATAAGTGAATGTAAAACCAAAGGGTCCCGGGGCAGGGGCATTTTTGGCCCCAGGGCTATAATTTGAACAATCTTGGTAGAGGTCCACGAGATGAAGCTTCATACCAAATATCAAAGACCTAGGCCTAGTGGTTTCAGAGAAGAAGATTTTTAAAAAGATTTTCCCTATATAAGTCTATGTAAAACCAAAGGGTCCCGGGGCAGGGGCATTTTTGGCCCCAGGGCTAGAATTTGAACAATCTTGGTAGAGGTCCACTAGATGAAGCTTCATACCAAATATCAAAGACCTGGGCCTTGCGGTTTCAGAGAAGAAGATTTTCCCTATATAAGCCTATGTAAAACTGGTGGGCCCCGGGGCGGGGCCATTTTTGGCCCCAGGGCTATAATTTGAACAATCTTGGTAGAGGTCCACTAGACGAAGCTTCATACCAAATATCAAAGACCTGGGCCTTGCGGTTTCAGAGAAGAAGATTTTTAAAGATTTTCCCTATATAAGCCTATGTAAAACTGGTGGGCCCCGGGGCGGGGCCATTTTTGGCCCCAGGGCTATAATTTGAACAATCTTGGTAGAGGTCCACTAGATGAAGCTTCATACCAAATATCAAAGACCTGGGCCTTGCGGTTTCAGAGACGAAGATTTTTAAAGATTTGCCCAATATAAGCCTATGTGAAACTGGTGGGCCCCGGGGCGGGGCCATTTTTGGCCCCAGGGCTATAATTTGAACAATCTTGGTAGAGGTCCACTAGATGAAGCTTCATACCAAATATCAAAGACCTGGGCCTTGGGGTTTCAGAGAAGAAGATTTTTAAAGATTTTCCCTATATAAGCCTATGTAAAACTGGTGGGCCACGGGGCGGGGCCATTTTTGGCCCCAGGGCTATAATTTGAACAATCTTGGTAGAGGTCGACTAGATGAAGCTTCATACCAAATATCGAAGACCTGGGCCTTATGGTTTCAGAGAATAAGATTTTTAAAGATTTTCCCAATATAAGCCTATGTAAAACTGGTGGGCCCCGGGCGGGGCCATTTTTGGCCCCAGGGCTATAATTTGAACAATATTGGTAGAGGTTCACTAGATGAAGCTTCATACCAAATATCAAAAACCTGGGCCTTGCGGTTTCAGAGAAGATTTTTAAAGATTTTCCCTATATAGGCCTATGTAAAACTGGTGGGCCCCGGGGCGGGGCCATTTTTGGCCCCAGGACTATAATTTGAACAATCTTGGTAGAGGTCCACTAGATGAAGCTTCATACCAAATATCAAAGATCTGGGCCTTGCGGTTTCAGAGAATAAGATTTTAAAAGATTTTCCATATATAAGCCTATGTAAAACTGGTTGGCCCGGGGAGGGGCCATTTTTGGCCCCAGGGCTATAATTTGAACAATCTTGGTAAATGTCCACTAGATGAAGCTTCATACCAAATATCAAAGACCTGGGCCTTACGGTTTCAGAGAAGAAGATTTTTAAAGATTTTCCCTGTATAAGCCTATGTAAAACTGGTTGGCCCCGGGGCGGGGCCGTTTTTGGCCCCAGGGCTATAATTTGAACAATCTTGGTATAGGTCCACTAGATGAAGCTTCATACCAAATATAAAAGACCTGGGCCTTGCGGTTTCAGAGAATAAGATTTTGAAAGATTTTCCATATATAAGCCTATGTAAAACTGGTGGGCCCTGGGGCGGGCCATTTTTGGCCCCAGGGCTATAATTTGAACAATCTTGGTAGAGGTCCACTAGATGAAGCTTCATACCAAATATCAAAGACCTGGGCCTTGCAGTTTCAGAGAAGAAGATTTTTAAAGATTTTCCCTATATAAGCCTATGTAAAACTGGTGGGCCCCGGGGCGGGGCCATTTTTGGCCCCAGGGCTATAATTTGAACAATCTTGGTAGAGGTCCACTAGATGAAGCTCCATACCAAATATCGAAGACCTGGGCCTTATGGTTTCAGAGAAGAAGATTTTTAAAGTTTTCATTTAAAAAATCTATTTTTAGCTCCTGTGACCTAGATGTGCAACAGACTGGAACCATTTGAACAACTTTGAAAGGGGACCACATAAGGATCATTCCTGTGAAGTTTGGTCAAAATCCGATTAGTGGTTTAGGAGGAGATGTTGTTTGAAGAAAAAGTTTACGCACGCACACACGCACGACGGACGACAGACAAAAAGTGATCCCAAAAGCTCACCTAGTCACTACGTGACAGGTGAGCTAAAAAAAAATGTATATCCTTTCTGGATGTGGGGCAGGAGGAAAATTAAATTGAAAAGTTTTGTGTGCTACCAAAGCACCACTGAGATATAACCAAACAGCCAAGGGGCAGAATTTTCTATCAGAATACTGTAATGATTCTATGTATTGGGACAGATACGCCTAAGCAAACAGTGCAGACCCAGATCAGACTGCTCCTGGGTCTACACTGTTTGCCAATCCATCTGGACCTTTTGAACTCCTCGCTGGATCATGAAACAAATTTGGTATATATATATCATCATACCAAATATGAATGGTGAGGCGATTCTAACAAATATCTATAACATTTATTTCTTGGAGTATTAGATTACAAAAATCTTTAATTACTATGGACTCGATTTGTGCATTTCCAACCCGAGGGAATTGCCGTTTTGACGAGTTTTGCAGTTATAACAAATGTCGGTACTAAGAGGGTTAATTGTATCATTTTACCTGTGTGTTTTCATATGTTTCTTGCAGTTTACTGATGTCTTAAATGTCTTCTGGCAGTAGGGACACATAAATGGTCGGACTTCACTATGTGTAGACATGTGACGCTTGAGACTTCCGTTGGTAGTAAACAACGATTCACACAGCATACATTTGTAGTGTTTTATACCAGTGTGGATTCTGATGTGAGCTTTGAGGACACCGTTGGACACGAATGTTCTCCCACACTGATGGCATTTGTAGGGTTTCTCACCTGTAATAACAAATGATTCAACAACACATCATGAAAACACACCCCCTTAAACCTCACTTTTATATAGTAAAACTGGGGTTTACAGGGGTATACATTTTTTTCTTCTTATTTATATTTTGGGCAGAAATATGAAAAGTATCAGATTTTTTTTTCCGAAAATTTTCATTTTTTGGTGGTAAATTTTTCAATATATTTGAATAGGCATGTTTTCGTAATGGGATTGAAGTGTCTTACGGCCAAATGACAAAGGTATGTGAGTGCAGGGTTTCCATACCTAATTTTTTGCTGATACTTGGGATTTTTTTTTTCATCTTTTCTAAATGAGTTTTTGAATTATCCTTTTCTGTGGTACATTTGGGCTCTTTAGCACTAAATTTGTATTTTTTACATAGCTGTAGATTAGTAGAGTACTGAGAATAAATTTGGAATGATTTTTCTTATTTCTAAATCACAACATGTTTTTTTGATATAGAGGATCTTACCTGAGTGGTCATTTCATAGGAGATTTATGAAACGAGCTGTTTCATAAATTTCATATGAAATGACAACAAATGTAAGATTCTGTTTATCATATGACCACTTTAAATTGAATTTTATCGCCTTTGAATTTGAAATTTTTCCACAGAAAATGCATTGTTGACATGGACGTCGTCATGACGTTACTTAATCCTGCCAAAGTGTTATTACATGTGTGGTCATACGATTTTTATTACACAACGTTATCCACTGCTTATCAATGACGTCATATGATAAATTGTTTCCGTTTTATATTTCTACTAAAATGTTTGTAAAAAAAAAATTGTCTACACTAGCATTTTTTTTCTGAAATTAAACCCTAAACAAACATGTGACTCATATTAAAGTAAATGACCGTCACCTTTGAGGGCCGTAAGGAATGTTAAACAGCAAACAACAGTTGGCCATTATTTCACACTACAAAATAATTTTCAATTAATATTCAATTGTTAATTTTCTTTAAAAATAGCCATCGGAAGAGATGGCAAATCCCCCGACCAAAAGCCAATATGGCCTGCAGAAGATTGTTCACCAATAGAAAGTGCACCAGAATTAAACCAGCAATATATCACAAAAGTATTGCAGTTATGGCCATCACAAGATTATAGTGTCAGGGGAGATAACGAAACTAGAGGCCCATGGGCCACGATGCTCACCAGAGCTCAGGCAGGCACTGCCCACTGGCAGACATGTATGGTTTTAATTTATTGATTATAAAGTCTCCCAAATGAACCCCCATTTCATGAGGACTATGTATCTGAAATATTATGCCTTTTATGAAGTGGAGGGATGGGAGATGACCCAAAAGAGCCCAATTTGATATCATTGAATGCATCTTATCATAAGGAACAAGAAAATATATGGTTTATGGGTGGGGGGCGGGGATCTTAACGGTTTCTGAGATATTGGGCCTTTTATGAAGTGGAGGGGATGGGGAATGGCCCGGGCACATCCCAAGAGACCCCCAGGTTGGTGTCTTTGAATGCGTTTTATCATAAAAAACAAGAATGTATAAATGGTTTAGGGGTGGGAATCTGATAGGTTTCTGAGATTTATCGCCTTTTATGAAGTGGCAGGGTGGGGCATGGCCCCAGCACACCACTGAAGACCCCTAGGTTGGACTCATTGAATGCATCTTATCATAAAGAACAAGAATCTATATGGATAAGGGGTGGGGATCTGAACGGATTCTGAGAATTTGGGGCCTTTTATGGAGTCGAGGGGGTAGGACATGGCCCGGGCACATCCCAGAGGACCCCCAGGTTGGTGTAACTAAATGCGTCTTATCATAAGAAACAAGAATATATATGGTTTTCGGGTTGGCATCTGAAAGGTTGCCAAGATATATTGCCTTTTATGAAGTGGAGGGGTGGGGCAATGGCGCATCCTGGGGGACCCCTAGGTTGGTATCACTGAATGCTTCTTATCATAAGAAACAAGAATATATATGGTTTTGAGTTGGGGATCTGAATGGTTTCTCAGATATATGGCCTTTTATGAAGTGGATGGGGTGGGTCAGGGCCCTGACCAATCCAAGGGGGCCTCCAGGTTGGTGTCATTGAATGTGTTTTATCGTAAGGAACAATAATATATATGGTTTAGGGGTGGGGATCTATAAGGTTTCCGAGATATTGGGCCTTTTATGAAGTGGAGGGGGTGGGGCAAGGCCCCGGCGCATCCCGGGAGCCCATAGGTTAGTGTCAATGAATGCATCTTATCATAAAGAACAAAAATATATATGGTTTAGGGGTGGGGGTCTAAATGGTTTCTGAGATATATGGCCTTTTATGTTGTGGAGGGGGTGGGGCATGGCCCCGGCGCATCCCGGGGCCCCCAGGTTAGTGTAACTGAATGTGTCTTATCATAAGGAACAAGAATATATATGGTTTATGGGTGGGGATCTGTAACTGTTTCCAAGATATTGGGCCTTTTATGAAGTGGAGGGGGTGGGGCAAGGCCCCAGCGCATCCGGGGGGCCCCCAGGTTGGTGTCAATGAATGTGTCTTATCATAAGGAACAATGATATATATGGTTTAGGGGTGGGGATCTGTAAGGTTTTGGAGTTATGGCCATCACAAGGTTATATTGTCAGGGGAGATAACTCAAAAACCATGGCACCCAGGGTTGTGGTTCTTGTGCATGACACACAGTCTCGGCCTTGTGAACAACTGTGTCAGGTATCATCAATATATCTTAAAGGGTATTGGAGTTATGGCCATCACAAGGTAGTCACTCAATTTTATTGGAAGGGGAGATAACTCAAAAACCATGGCAACCAGAGTTGTGGTTCTTGTGCATGACACGCCGTCTCAGCCTTGTGAACAACTGTGCCAGGTACCATCAACATACCTCAAACGGTATTGGAGTTATGGCCATCACAAAGTAGTCATTCTATTTTATTAAAAGGGGAGATAACTCAAAAAGTATGCAATCCAGAGTTCTGGTTCTTGCGCATGACACGCCGTCTCAGCCTTGTGAACAATTGTGCCAAGAACCATCAATGAATCTCAAAGGGTATAGGAGTTAGGGCCATCACAAGGTTGTGTCTACGGACGGACGGACGTTCTCACGAACGGATACTTAAGTGGCTAGGCGTCGGCATATTGACTACTTAAGCGGCAAATTCTCTTAAGCGGCAAGCCACCTAAGAGCGAATTTTTGCCACTTAAGTACCCAAATAATGGAATAAACCCCATTTGGACTCACGAATACTTAAGTGTCAAACTGTCCAAATTTTTTGCCCCCCTAAATGTCATTTCGTTGGTGCGGACGGACAGACGGACGGACGCCAGGCTGATCGCTATATCCCCCCAACCTATTTGGTCGGGGGATAAAAATGAAACAGCTTTCATTTTAATTGTACATGTGTAGAGATGACAGCATAAAACCAAAACACAAAATCTGCTGTCACTTGTGGGCCAAATTTTAACTGTTTAAAAAATTTCCTATTTGCTACTAACTTCGTTGAAAAAGGATAAAAATAAGACCATAGTCAGGACATTACACCTAACAGGGGAACTTTTAAGATAATCAGACCTGAGAGCATACATTTATGCATAATTTCCTGTCAAACAATGCCCAAGTGCATAATAAAACAAACAAGTTCACATAGATTATGAATGTATTTCAAGGGGAAAGTGGTTTGAAAAGAAATCTGCATAAATATTATGTCTGCAACCTTCAGTACAAACTCCATGAACCAAGAAAAATAGATCATTGTTGCGAGCTGTGCAGTGTATGTAAGAAACATTTTCAGCTGTTATCACTAAAGAGAAATGAAATAAACATTCATAGGCCAGTTGTTCAAAACAACACTATCATCTATAGTTCAATCATTTAATGTGGCACATACTTTATATAAATAATTTTGCTGATTAAAATGAGTAGTTATTACATTTTTTTCAGCAAAATATACCCCTGTATTAGATATTGTGCTTATTAGACGCTTAAATTTTTTACCATTAACAAGTTCTTTAACCAAATGATACACTGAACTCAGAGGTGTAGCTGTCAAAAATGTTAACACAAAATGACAACAAAGCTATAAATGTTGAAATGTCAAGCCTGATTTTCTCTCAAAAATAATAAAACAATCTATAATGTCATCTTTTGTGCAATTTTGATTGGAATTTTAAGTGTTGACAGACAGACAGAAGCATGAATAACTAGAACCCACTTTGGAATATTGTATATTTAGAACACGAAAATTGGTCTGTGAACAGATTTTTTACCTGCCTGAATCCTGGTCAAGGCACCAATCTAATGTACATTATAAATTCTTGTAGTAAGTCCATGAACTGATCAATGTTTTACCTGTATGTGATCTGATATGCTGTTTGAGGTGACTAGATTTCTTAAAACCTCTCTGACAATAGGTACACTTGTATGGCCTATCAACACTGTGGGAATCGCCTAGGTATTGATTTAGCAGATTGTTCCTGGGCGGTTGCTGGATCAGACCTGCAGAAAAGTAAGTAGAAATCTCATCTTATCATATGACGTCGTATCTGAGGGTGTAATAACGCCATGTAATATTTTCGATAATCCACTAGTGGATTAAATATGCAAATTAGTTAGATACGTTCCGTAACGTTACATGTACGACGTCCTTAACGATGTCGCGTTTACTAATGCCGGAATACTGACATTTTTGTAAACAATCATGAATGAAATGCGTTTTAAATGTCATATGATAAATAGAATCTTGCATTCGTGCTCATGTACTATTAAATTTATTAAATTCATTGAGAAAAAGGGATAAAATGCTCGGCAAAGCCTCGTATTTTATCCCTTTTCCTCAACTCGTTTAATAAATTCAATAATACATGAGCACTCATGTAAGATCCTCTATATACATTCCTTGTCAAAGTGTTAAAAGCTATTGAACACCAAGCTGGTATCCACTGCAAATTCTGTCCTAGCATAACAATGGCATTATGGCCAACACATTTGTAGAGTGTCATCATCATCATCATCATCAACGGATTTTTGATTAACGTGCAGGTACAGGGGCAACGTCCACATAAGTGGGCCCCCTTCCAGGTAGCTGGCTTGCTGCACGCACGGCAGATCTTACACCAGATCTCCAGGCTTTTCTATCATGAGGATCGATAGCAGAGAGCTTCCATTCTCTGCAATCTCTTTCTGTTAGCTTCCAGGTCATCTTGGGCCTTCCTGGCCCCCGCTTTCCACTTACCTGTATGTCACAGGCAGTCTTGATTGCACCGTTGGAGCATTCCACATGTCCATACCAGCGAAGTCTTCTCTCTTTCAGGATGAGGTCCAGGTCCTCAATGCCAAGACGCTCCAGTAACTCACTGGACCTGATGGTGACAGTGTCCTGTGGCTTGACATTGCAGATCTGTCTGATCATTGCCCTGTCATTTCGCTGTAGACGTTGGAGGTTTGGCTTTGTCAATGGCCATGTCTCACTGGCATGGAGCATTGCGCTCCGCACACAAGAGCTATACACACGGCCACGTGTCTTGAACGAGAGGTGGCGGGAAGAGAGAACTGGTAGCAACTCCTTGAATTTCTTCCAGGCTGTTTTCACACGTGATGTAGTTGAAAGGTCGCAACCACCCCCTGCAGAGGGCATATCACCTAGGTAGCAGAAGGAAGCTACAACCTCCAGCTTGTCTGATCCGACTTGAACTTCCCTCTGTGGTCTGCCATCTAAGGGGCGTGCAGTTCCTTGGCACCGTGTACACCTGTACTCAAGGTCCTCTATCAAGCGTTTGAGCCCACTGCATTTCTTGTGCACCCAGAACTTGCAGCCATTACAAAAGATACTGTTGCTGCCAACTCCAGTGTGACATACAGCGCATGGGAACTGGCCTGTACTCTGCAAGAGGTCCAGACCTGTACCACAGATCATGATCTTTGTCTTTCCTGCATTCACTCTCAGCCCTTTCGCCTCCATTGCCTCTTTCCAAGTTAAGAGCCTCCTGACACATTCCTCAAGGGATTCAGCTATGATGACAAGGTCATCAGCATACAGGTCCTCCCAGGGGACTCCAGAGTGGAACTCGCATGACAAGGCTTCAAGCACAGTGTATGGAAAAATAATTGTTTATGGTCATTTTTCAATATAATATGCACCTTTCTTGATTCAATTTTTCAACCAAAGTACCATCAATGACTCAAACAACTTCCGGACTGTAGGAATTTATTCTAGACAAGGTTAGTTCAAGCCACTGAGGACTGATAGTTATGCAAGGCAAGAAGGCATAAGAATGTGCACTATCCTGGTGCCGTAAAAATCTTAAACAAGAGCACCGCATGCGGGTGCCAACGCTCGTCTGCAGTTTCTTTTAGAAAACCAAAGTTCTAAGTCAAACAAGAGCAATCAAATTGCAAGATGGAGTTATAAAACTTGTAGGGAATGTAGCTCTTGTGATGGTAAGTATGTGTATGAAGTTTCATGAAGGTAGGCCAAATACTTTTGGAAATATGGTCAAGGTTAAGGTTAAGGTTAAATTTTCGAAAAATAGGTCAAAGTTCAAAGGTCAAGGTCACAGATCAAAAAGTGTGGTATCACTGAAAAGGTCTTGTCCCAAGGAACATTCATGTGAAGTTTGAAGGCTCTGTTGTGAATAGTATTAAAATGAGAGCAAAAAATGTGTTTCAGAAAAAAATTGGAAAAGGGGAGATAATTCAGCCAAAATCAACAATGTTGTTCTGGTCCTTGGTCAAAATGTAGCTCTTGTGATGATGAGTGTGTGTATGAAGTTTCATGAGGCTAGGTCTAATACTTTTTAAGTTATAGCCAAGGTTAATTTTTTTTGGAACGACGACGCCAGACGACAACGACAACGCAGACGCCGGAGTGATGACAATAGCTCGAAAGTTTTTTTTTTTCAAAAAACAGACGAGCTAAAAATCGGAAACCTTGAGGACTTGCTGTAATTCTTCTAAAATTAAAAAAAAATTGTTTCAGTCTCCAGCAAGGAGTCCAAAAAGGGCAGATGGAATGGCTGTCTGATCTGGGTCTGCACTGTTAGCTTAGGCCTGTCTGTCCCAACACTTAGGTTCATTATGGTAACCTCTTATGTATAATACAAGGCATCGCAGGCGATACAAATCCCCTCGCACAAGACTACTTCGTGTGTGGACAACACTGAACTGGCAAAAGTCCAACTTACTTGAGAGCTTATCATTTGCAACATTTGTGTAAAGTTTTACTAAAAGCCTTCAATAAATGTAGGCTCTAGAGAGATGACAATTTTTTCTAAAAAATGTAGGCATAAGAGCGGTGAAAGAGTTTTTCTAAAAGTAGCCACAGTGACCCTGACCTTGACCTTAGGAATCTGAAAGTCGAAGTAGCTCTAGATATTATCATACCCAACATTTGTGTGGAGTTATATTAAAATCTATTAATAAACGAAGGCACTAGAGTGGTGAAAATGTTTTTCTAGAAATAGCCACAGTGACTATGACCTTGAGTTGAGGACCCTGAAAGTTGAACTAGCTCGAGATATTATCATTCCAAACATTTGTGTGAAGTTATATTAAAATCTACCAATAAATACAGGCACTAGAGACATGACAAAGTTTTTCTAAAAATAGCCACAGTGTCCTTGATCTTGAGATCATGACCCTGAAAGTCAAACATGCTCGAGATATTATCATTTCTAACATTTGTGTAAAATCACATTAAAATCCATCAAATGTAGGCGCTAGAGCAATGACAAAGTTATTCTAAAAATAGCCACAGTGACCTTGACCTTGAAGGTCTTAACTCGCTGCAGATATTGTCATAAGAAACAATTGTGTGAAGTTATATTCAAATCCGTCAAGAAATGTAGGCGCTAGGTCGATGACAAAGTTTTTCTAAACAAGAGGGCCATGATGGCCCTGGATCGCTCACCTGATCCATAGAGTAACAAGTGGGCCCCGGGGAGGGCCATTATTGACCCCAGGGTTATAATGTGCATAATGTTGAGGAAGGTCTAAAAAGGTGAAGCTTCACACCAAATATCAACAAAGGCTATAATTTGAACAATCTTGGCAAAAGTCCACTAGATGAAGCTACACACCAAATATCAAAGACCTTGGCCTTGCGGTTTCAGAGAAGAAGATTTTTTTTAAGATTTCCCCTATATAAGCCTATGTAAAACCAAAGGCCCCCAGGGCAGGGGCATTTTTGGCCCCAGCACTACATAAGCCTATGTAAAACCAAATGGCTCTGGGGTGGGGGCATTTTTGGCATCAGGGCTATAATTTAAACAATCTTGATAGAGGTCCACTAGATGAAGCTTCACACCAAATATCAAAGACCTGGGCCTTGCTGTTTCAGAGAAGAAGAGTTTCAAAGATTATCTTGGTAGAGGTCCACTAGCTGAAGCTTCATACCAAATATCAAAGACCTAAGCCTTGTGGTTTCAGAGAAGAAGATTTTTAAAGATTTTCTATATAAGTCTATGAAAAACCAAAGGGCCCCGGAGCGGGGGCATTTTTGGCCCCAGGGCTATAATTTGAACAATCTTGATAGGTCAACAAGATGAAGCTTCATACCAAATATCAAAGACCTGGGCCTTGCAGTTTCAGAGAAGTAGACCCGATATAAGCCTATGTAAAACAAAAGGGCCCCCGGGGCGGGGGCATTTTTGGCCCCAGCACTATAATTTGAACAATCTTTGTAGGGGTCCACTAGATGAAGCTTCATACCAAATACCAAAGACCTGGGCCATGCGGTTTCAGAGAAGAAGATTTTTAAAGATTTTCCCTATATAAGACCACATAAAACCAAAGGGCCCCGGGGCAGGGGCATTTTTGGCCCCAGCACTACAATTTAAACACTCTTGGTAGGGGTCCACTAGATGAAGCTTCATACCAAATATCAAAGACCTGGGCCTTGCAGTTTCAGTGAAGAAGATTTTTAAAGTTTTTCCCTACATAAGCCCATGTAAAACCAAAGGGCCCCAGGGCGGGGCATTTTTTCCCCCAGCACTATAATTTGAACAATCTTGGTAGGGGTCCACTAGATGAAGATTCATACCAAATATCAATGACCTGGGCCTTGCGGTTTCAGAGAAGAAGATTTTTAAAGTTTTTCCCTACATAAGCCCATGTAAAACCAAAGGGCCCCAGGGCGGGGCATTTTTTCCCCCAGCACTATAATTTGAACAATCTTGGTAGGGGTCCACTTGATGAAGATTCATACCAAATATCAAAGACCTGGGCCTTGCGGTTTCAGAGAAGAAGATTTTTTAAGATTTTCCGTATATAAGCCCATGTAAAACCAAAGGGCGCCGAGGCAGTGGCATTTTTTGCCCAAGCACAATAATTTGAACAATCTCGGTAGGGGTCCACTAGATGAAGCTTCATACCAAATATCAAAGACCTGGGCCTTGCGGTTTCAGAGAAGAAGATTTTTTAAGTTTTCGGTGAAAAAATCTATTTTTGGCTCCTGTGACCTATATGTGCAACGGACCGGAACCATTTGAACAACTTTGAAAGGGGACCCCCTCACGATCATTCCTGTGAAGTTTGGGCAAAATCAGATCAGTGGTTTAGGAGGAGATGTCGTTTGAAGAAATTGTTTACGCACGGATGACAGACAAAAAGTGATCCTAATATAAAACACAAGAGGGCCATGATGGCCCTTGATCGCTCACCTGATCCCTGCGGTTATAGAGAAGAAGACTTTTTTAAAGATATTCCCAGCATAAGCCTATGTAAAACCAAATGGCCCCAGGGCCAGGTCCACTAGATGAAGCTTCATACCAACTAGACCTGCGCCTTGCTGTATCAGAGAAGAAGATTTTCAAAGATTATGTCTATATATAATATGCCTATTTAAAACCAAAAGGCCCCAGGGTTGGGGCATTTGTGGCCCGAGGGCTATAATTTGAACAATCTTGGTAGCGGTCCACTAGATGAAGCTCCATACCAAATATCAAAGACATGGGCTTTGCAGTTTCAGAGAAGCAGATTTTCAAAGATTATCTCTATATAAGTCTATGTACAACCAAAGGGTCTCAGGGCAGGGGCATTTTTGGCCCCAGGGTTATAATTTGAACAATCTTGATAGAGGTCCACTAGATGAAATTCCACTCCAAATATCAAAGACCTAGGCCTTGTGGTGTCACAGAAGAAGATTTTTTAAAGATTTTCCCTATATAAGTCTATGTAAGACCAAAGGGCCCAGAGGCAGGGGCATTTTTGGTCTCAGGGCTATAATTTAAACAATCTTGGTAAAGGTCCACTAGATGAAGCTTCATACCAAATATCAAAGATCTAGGCCTTGCAGTTTCAGAGACGAAGATTTTTAAAGATTTTCCCTATATAAGTCTATGTAAAACCAAAGGGCCCCGGAGCGGGGACATTTTTGGCCCCAGCACTATAATTTGAACAATCTTGGTAGAGGTCCACAAGATGAAGCTTCATACCAAAAATCAAAGACCTGGGCCTTGCGGTTTCAGAGAAGAAGATTTTTAACGAGTTTCCCTATATAAGCCCATGTAAAACCGAAGGGCCCCGGGGTGGGGGCATATTTGGTCCCAGCACTATAATTTGAACAATCTTGGTAGGGGTCCACTAGATGAAGCTTCATACCAAATATCAAAGTCCTTGGCCTTGTGGTTTCAGAGAAGAAGATTTTTAAAGATTTTCCCTATATAAGCCTATGTAAAACCAAAGGGCCCTGGGTGGGGGCATTTTTTGCTCCAGCACTATAATTTGAACAATCTTGGTAGGGGTCAACTAGATGAAGCTTCATACCAAATATCAAAGTCCTGGGCCTTGCGGTTTCAGAGAAGAAGATTTTTGAAGATTTTCCATATATAAGCCTATGTAAAACCAAAGGGCCCCGGGGCGGGGACATTTTTGGCCTCAGCACTATAATTTGAATAATCTTGTTAGGAGTCCTTTAGATGAAGCTTCATACCAAATATAAAAGACCTAGGCCTTGTTGTTTCAGAGAAGAAGATTTTTAAAGATTTTCCCTATATAAGTCTACGTAAAACAAAAGGGCCCCGTGGCGGGGGCATTTTTGGCCCCAGCACTATAATTTGAACAATCTTGGTAGGGGTCCATTAGAGGAAGCTTCATACCAAATATCAAGTTCCTGGGCCTTGTGGTTTCAGAGATGAAGATTTTTAAAGATTTTCCCTATATAAGCCAATGTAAAACCAAAGGGCCCCGGGGCAGGGGAATTTTTGGCCCCAGCACTATAATTTGAACAATCTTGGTAGGGGTTTACTAGATGAAGCTTCATACCAAATATCAAAGACCTGGGCCTTGTGGTTTCAGAGAAGAAGATTTTTAAAGATTTTCCCTATATAAGCCAATGTAAAACCAAAGGGTCCCGTGGCGGGGGCATTTTTGGCCCCAGCACTATAATTTGAACAATCTTGGTAGGGGTCCACTAGATGAAGCTTCATACCAAATATCAAAGACCTGGGCCTTGTGGTTTCAGAGAAGAAGATTTTTAAAGATTTTCCCTATATAAGCCAATGTAAAACCAAAGGGCCCCGTGGCGGGGGCATTTTTTGTCTCAGCACTATAATTTGAACAATCTTGGTAGGGGTCCACTAGATGAAGCTTCATACCAAATATCAAAGTCCTGGGCCTTGTGGTTTCAGAGAAGAAGATTTTTAAAGATTTTCCCTATATAAGGGTATGTGAAACCAAAGGGCCCCTGGGCAGGGGCATTTTTGGCCCCAGCACTATAATTTGAACAATCTTGGTAGGGGTCCACTAGATGAAGCTTCATACCAAATATCAAAGACCTGGGCCTTGTGGTTTCAGAGAAGAAGATTTTTAAAGATTTACCCTATATAAGCCAATGTAAAACCAAAGGGCCCAGTGGCGGGGGCATTTTTTGTCCCAGTACTATAATTTGAACAATCTTGGTAGGGGTCCACTAGATGAAGCTTCATACCAAATATCAAAGTCCTGGGCCTTGTGGTTTCAGAGAAGAAGATTTTTAAAGATTTTCCCTATATAAGCCTATGTAAAACCAAAGGGCCCCGGGGCAGGGGCATTTTTGGCCCCATCAATATAATTTGAACAATCTTGGTAGGGGTCCACTAGATGAAGCTTCATACCAAATATCAAAGACCTGGGCCTTGTGGTTTCAGAGAAGAAGATTTTTAAATATTTTCCCTATATAAGCCAATGTAAAACCAAAGGGTCCCGTGGCGGGGGCATTTTTGGCCCCAGCACTATAATTTGAACAATTTTGGTAGGGGTCCACTAGATGAAGCTTCATACCAAATATCAAAGTCCTGGGCCTTGTGGTTTCAGAGAAGAAGATTTTTAAAGATTTTCCCTATATAAGCCTATGTAAAACCAAAGGGCCCCGGGGCGGGGGCATTTTTTGTCCCAGCACTATAATTTGAACAATCTTTGTAGGGGTCCACTAGATGAAGCTTCATACTAAATATCAAAGACCTGGGCCTTGTGGTTTCAGAGAAGAAGATTTTTTAAGTTTTTGGTGAAAAAAAAACTATTTTTGGCTCCTGTGACCTAGATGTGCAACGGACCGGAACCATTTGAACAACTTTGAAAGGGGACCACCTAAGGATCATTCCTGTGAAGTTTGGTCAAAATCTGATCAGTGGTTTAGGAGGAGATGTCGTTTAAAGAAATTGTTTACGCACGCACGCACGGACGCACGCACGACGGACGACGGACAAAAAGTGATCCCAAAAGCTCACCTCGTCACTACGTGACGGTGAGCTAAAAATAGCCACAGTGACCTTGAAAGTCGAACTCGCTCGAGATATTATCACAACCAACATTTGTGTGAAGTTATATTAAAATCCCTCAATAAATGTTGGCGTAAGTTTTTCGAAAAATAGCCACAGTGATCTTGAAAGTCGAACTCGCTCCAGATATTGTCATAAGGAACATTTGTGTGAAGTTAAATTGAAGTCCGTCAAGAAATGTAGGCGCTAAAGCGATGACAAAGTTTTTCTAAAAATAGCCACACTGACCATGACCTTGAGGCCACAACCTTGAAAGTCGAACTCGCTCGAAATATTGTCATAAGGAACTTTTGTGTCAAGTTATATTGGAATCGGTCAAGAAATGTAGGTGCTAGAGCTATGACAAAGTTTTAATAAAAATAGCCACAGTGACCTTGACCTTGAGGCTCGAGATATTGTCATAAGGAACATTTGTGTGAAGTTATATTGAAATCAGTCAAGAAATGTAGGCACTAGAGCGATGACAAAGTTTTAATAAAAATAGCTACAGAGACCTTGACCTTGAGGCCACGACCTTGAAAGTTGGACTCGCTCAAGATATTATCATAAGGAACATGAAGTAATGAAGTAATATTGAAAATGGTGAAGAAATGTAGGTGCTAGAGCGATGACAATATTTGTCTAAAAATAGCTACAGTGAAATTGGTCAAGAAATGTGGGCACTAGAGCGATGACAAAGTTTTTCTAAAAATAGCCACAGTGACCTTGACCTTGAGGCCACGACCTTGAAAGTCGAACTCCTCCGAGATATAGTCATAAGGAACAATTGTGTGAAGTTATATTGAAATTGGTCAAGAAATGTAGGCGCTAGAGCGATGACAAAGTTTTTCTAAAAATACCCATAGTGGCCATGACCTTGAGGCCACGACTTTGAAAGTCGAACTTGCTTGAGATATTGTCATAAGGTACATTTGTGTGAAGTTAAATTGAAATCTGTCAAGAAATGTAGGCGTTAGAGCAATGACAAAAGTACGTACGTATGTACACAAGTATGTCCGTACAGGACAAATGCTGTATCCCCCTCACAACTGAGTTGTGCAAGGGGATAATAAGTGGGGTAAGCAAACTGACTGGCACAATATGACCTGAAACAGCGTTCACTGGGCAATTAACTAACACTAACAAACTAACCTTAAAGTACTACCAAACAAGTCTTATATGTAAATACCACTTCTGTCACATTCAATATTAAAAGGTTCCTTTGAAGTCAGTTGAAAGCCGCCCCCAATAGATTTGTTAACAAGACTTCCATCAAAGGCTATGGTCTGACTTGAATATTAGGTACAACACTAGCGTAAAAATGCGACGGTTGACACAGATGCTGACTGCTGAACATAGAAAAAGAAACAAAGGAAAGCCTGATCCCTATAGAAGTATGGGCAACAAAAACTGTCTTGGTAAACCAGTAGACTGACTGGCCAATTATACATCAAAAATTAATTTTCCACTTCTACATGTACTGTGAAATTCCGCTATTAACCCTTGTCCTGCTGAATATTCATATATGCCACACCCACTACTGATTATCAACCAATCAGATTACTTGATGCTAATTATTGCAACAAATTCACAATCTGGATGACAAACAATGTAGATCCTGATCAGATGGCTTCTTCAGAAGCCATCTGATCTGGATCTACATTGTTTCAAAGAAAAGGCATATCCGGGCTCAGCAGAACAAGGGTTAAGACGCCTAAAATTAAGACCAATTCTGCTTTGAAACCCAATTCTGCTTTGCAAACCTTATTTAGTCAGTTTCAGTTTTTTTGGCAAACAGTGGCCTCTGGTCAGAGACCACCTTTGGGACTGTTCAAAAGTGGTCTTATTAGAGGAATTTTACTGTTTATGTTGTGTCACATCATATGTCTTATAAAATTATATAAAATTATAGACCTGTCAAGTCATTTTTGCAAACAGTGCGCACCAAGATCAGACTGCTCCCGAGAGGAGCAGTCTGATCAGGGTCCACAGTTTGCCTGTATGCAAAAATATGTTTTAACCCTTCTCTTGCTGAATATTCATTTAAGCCACACCCATTTCTGACTTTGAACCAATCAGATTACTTGATGTGATTTATTGCTACAAATTCATAAACTGAATGCCAAACAGTGTAGATCCTGATCAGATGGCTTCTTCAGAAGCCATCTGATCAGGATCTACACTGTTTGCAAAGATAGGAGTTGTTGTGAACAGCAAGATAAGGGTTAAAAGTTTACAAGAAGATGCAGATGACATAAACAGACAACATTTTCAGATGCATTTTTTCATGGCATCTTAACCCATTTTGTACCGGAAACCCCAAAATGGGTCGTTGGCAAACAGTGCAGGCCCAGATCAGACAGATCAGGGCCTATACTGTTTGCTAAAAGTTCAGTCATTTTCCAAATAGATTTTGATGAAAACACAACCTGACACCCCTAAATTTTGTAATGGACTCCTGCTGTATATAAGGTGGAAGATTCCATTTGGTACAAAAAGGGTTAAGGGTTAACATAAAGGCCCCCGCCAATCGGGGCTTGAAGAAATAGATGGGTTGCATGATGCTTCCATGCAGAGCTGAAACAGACCCACACACAAGTACTGGTAAATCGCTTTGAGGATCTAAGCCTGCCCAGGCAAAGCGGGGCGAGTCGGACCTCCATGCTTATGAACCCTATTGGTTTCATTGGGTGGCAGGGCTTGGGATGTCATTTCATCTCAATGTCAGGTAAAAGTCCCATAAAATTGGAAGCAACGTCTCCGAAATGACCTTTACAGTGTTGATGGGGACGTTAAACCTCAAATCAAACAAACAAACATAAGGGTTAACATGATGAATTACCCGTATCTGTAATAAGTATTGGTTCTTGCAATGGCACATCAGATGACGACATCGCACTGGACTTGACCCTCCGTCTCCTCTCCCTCACCCTCTCCCTCCCTATCTCCCCGTCCTTAAAATGCTGCATCACATGACTTTTCTTATGTGCGGCAGTACGGAACTTCTTCTCACAGTGAGGACACTCAAATGGCTTAGCACCTGAAAGTGAAATGGGAAATATGTGAGATAAGGAAGAATGAGGAAATAATCAAGCAAGAAACATAGAGGATCTTACATCAGTGCTCATGTATTATCAAATTTATTAAACGATTTGAGGTAAAGGGATAAAATGCGAGGCTTTGCCGAGCATTTTATTCCTTTTCCTCAACGAGTTTAATAAATTCTTGACATAGAGGATCTTACATGAGTGCTCATGTATTATCAAATTTATTAAACGAGTTGAGGTAAAGGGATAAAATGCGAGGCTTTGCCGAGCATTTTATCCCTTTTCCTCAGCGAGTTTAATAAATTCGATAATACATGAGCACGAATGCAAGATTCTATTTATCATATGACATTTAAAATGCATTTTATTCACGTTTATTTTACAAATATGTCAATATTCCGCCATTAGTAAAAGCGACGTCGTACGTATAACATTACGGGGCGTATCTAACTAATTTGCATAATTAATCCACTAGTGGATTATCGAATTTATTACATGGCGTTATTACACTCTCAGACGCGACGTCATATGATAAATAATGTTATGGGAACTTGTTAAAAATATATGGCACATGTTCAGGAGCAGTCTGATCAGGGTCTACACTGTTTGTCATTCTGTCCGTACCTTTTGGACTCCTTGCTGGATCGTGAAACAAATTTGTCAAAAATTTAAAAGAAATACAGCAAGTCCTTCAGGTGTCAAAATTTTTCGAATTTTTACGGTAATATTATTTAGATTTTACTTATTTGTTCAAGTGCAGACAGCAGTGTTTCAAAGGTGCAGGGACTTTACTCTCTGTACCAAGACGTTGGTCACTGAAAAGATGTATATTATGTATTTGATTGTCCGCACTTTAATGCTTTTTGTGTTCCTTCAGCTGAACACTTCATTGAATGCACAGAATTTATTCATATATAGACAGTATTTAAACTGGGCTATTTATATTTCTCTGCTGTGAGTGTCAGAATTGGACTTGTTTTCAATCAAAAAATTTATAAAAATTGTGGAAAGTCAGCTAATGACAAAAAAGTATATACACCTGAAGGCTGGTAAAGTAGTTGCAGAAAAGATTGGCAGGGCAGTTCAAGTGTTGTCAATATTTGTCAAATTCACTGAGTCCACAAGAAGATTCGGTGGAGAGCCTTTATGAGAGGTTAGCAAATTTTCTCCTCTATACTCTTTCTACCCGAATATGTCCAAAACTAAAAAGCAGAAATGGACATTACCAAAAAACCACGGCAAAAATACCAAAACTCAACATGAAACTAACAACTGCCCTTCTCAAGTCAGCATAAGGGCGAAAACAACGGTAGAAACTTAGAAATTATTTTATGAAAGAATGTTGATCGATCCACCTGCCTCCTGATCACTCGTCAGACTTGCAGACAATTGAGCCATCTAGTCCAGCTTCAAAAGAGAAGACCAAAATAAAGCTTACTCTGTGTTCAACCCTTAAGATGCCGAGAATGCTGTCTTTTTGCATGCAGGTAAACAGTGTGGACACAGGAACAGTCTCATATGGGTCCACACTGTCTGCAACAATGACTTTCAAAGTAACTGGCAGATGACAAAACAGACAACACTTGTTGCTACTGGCATTTTATGGGTTAATACTGGACCTTACCTGTATGTAATCTTGTATGAACTTTGAGACTACCGTGTGTGGAGAAAAGTTTGTCACATACATGGCACTTGTAATGTTTGATCCCCGTGTGTGTTCTTATATGTGCCGTAAGGGTGCTCTTCACCGCAAACGCTCGAAAACACTGATTACACTTGTATGGCTTCTCGTGAGAATGAATACGGATATGTCGAACAAGATCACTGGGCTTCTTAAACTCCTTGGTGCAGAATAAGCATTGGTGCCATCTTACCCCACCCACCTGAAAATGTAAAGGTAATTATTTAAATACAGCAAAACAGAGACCTCTTAATTTTCTCTTCTATCTTTTAAAGCCCTTCAACTGCTATATGGGCCCCGTCAAGCGATTTTGGTACTTATCGCCTATGCGAGCAGCGAATGTTCAGGCGAGCCTGCGCATCCGCGCAGTCTCGCCAGAACCTTCGCTGCTCGCTCATACAAGCAGTAAATCAAGAGGAACCTTCAGACAGAAAGCCATATCCCTGGCCCCTCAGAATGGCTGGGCATGCGCAGTTAAAATTTGTCATGACGGAATGCTGGAAGACACAAATTCGCTTGGCGGGGCTCAATTAAAGTCCTGGAGCAGATAACCATTGATTTTTTAAAAACATTTTTCATAGCAAATAAGGCTTGACATTACATGTGAATCCTCTGCTGAGCTAAAGCATTATGTGACATGAATGATCTTTATATCTTTAACCTTTACTAACCTCTGGGCTAACAACCTCCGTGGCCTAGTGGATAAGAGCGCTGACTCTTAGTCATTAGGTCTCTCACCGCCGTAGGTTCGAGCCTTGCTCTGGCCACGTGTGAGACGCCAAGTTCTGCAACGGAAGGTCAGGTGGTTTTTCTCCGGGTACTCCGGTTTTCGCCCACCTCTGATTAACGATCGGCTCGATATGAGTGAAATAATCTTGAAAGGGCCGTAAAACCCAAACCAAAAAAAAAAAAAAAAAAAACTCTGGGCTAATTCAGCAGATGATAAATTGTTGGTAATTCTTTTTTATTTTTCCCTGTTTCTAGAGAACAGGCTTTGAAATCTCATGCAAACTGTCTCAATAGGAGACAATTTGCATGAAATGTCAAATCCTGTTCTCTAGAAAAAAAGAGAGAAGTATTTCAAAATGTATTCATCTAAAAAATATACAAAGCATGCAGAGCATTAACTATGAAGACTGTATCTTCACTGCAGCTGGTGTTAGACTGATGTGGTAGTAGTAAAATGTCATCCCACAGTTCACAATAAAGTACTTACATTTTCTAGTCCTTTCTGATCACAAGGTCCATTCTTGGACAGTTGAGACTTTTTAGAAGTGTTACTGATGAAGCTTCTTTGGCAAAAACCAGCAAAAATATTGGAACAACTCTTTTCAATTGCTGATGTGACTGTTTCTAATTTTTATAATTTCTTGATTTGTTTGTTTGATTTGAGGTTTAACGACCCCGTCAACACTGTATAGGTCATTTTGGAGACGTTGCTTCCAATTTTTCGGACTTTTACCTCACACGAGATGGAATGACATCTCAAGCCCTGTCGCCCAAGGAAACCAATAGGGTTTATAAGCAAGGAGGGCCCAACTCGCACCTCTTTTCCTGGGCAGGCTTAGATCCTCTAAGCAGTTACCAGTACTCGTGTGCGGTCGGTTTCAGCTCTGCGTGGCAGTCCATCTATTTCTTCAAGCCCCAGTGGGCGGGGGTCGGATAATTTCTTGAATGTTTGGTTCTGTTCTTTTTTTTCCTGTTTTCAATAACTTCATTGCTTCTCTCTCTGACTGTATGTATTTTTTATTTTGGTTTTATTACCCTTTCAAGATTATTTCCTTTGTGTTACATAGAGCCGATCATTACTCAAGAGGTGTGCGAAAACTAGATTACCCAGAGAAAACCCACCACCTTCCACTGCAGAACTGGGTATCCCACATGTGACCTGGGAAAGGCTCGAATCCCTGACACAGTGGTGAGAGATCTAATGTTTAAGAGTCAGCACCTTTAACCATTTAGCAATAGAGGCCAATGTATCATAACCCTGTCACATAGCTCCAGATAAGGGGCAGTAACAAGGCTAGTTAAAGGATAATTTTCCTTATTCCTTTTTGATGTGGTTGTGGGTACTTGTTAGAATCGCCTCATCGAGGCGATTCTAACAAGTACCCACAACACAGGTTTTTATGAAGAATGAAGAAAAAGTTAATCTTCTAATTACCCTCCTTACTCCCATTATCCGCAGTTAAGCCTACCTTCCTAATTATATGTTTCTTGACCAATCCAGTGGCTGAGTCTCGGATGTTCATCGTCTGAACAGTTGTGGCAATCTGATCTTTTTTCTTCTCCGAACCCGGGAGACCACTGTTTACTAGGGCTTGTTGAAGGATGTCAGAGTTGCCACCACTGCCACCGCCACCACCCTACAAATACAATGAAACCACAATAACTTGATTTTGATTTGATTTGAGGTTTAACGTCCCCATCAACACTGTAAAGGTCATTTTGGAGATGTTGCTTCCAATTTTGTGGGACTTTTACCCAACAATGAGATGTAATGACATCTCAATCCCTGTCTCCCAATGAAACCAATAGGGTTTATTAGCATGGACAGTCCACCTCGCACTGCGGTTCCTGGACAGGCTTAGATCCTCCAAGCGGTTTACCAGTACTAGTGTGCAGGCCGAATTCAGCTCTGCGTGGAAGCATCATGCAGCCCATATATTTCTTCAAGCCCCTACGGGTGGGGCCACACAATAACTTGAATACAGATGACTTGTTTACCTTGGCTAATTCAAAGATGCTTTCACAATAACTTGAATACAGATGACTTGTTTACCTTAGCTAATTCAAAGATGCTTTCACAATAACTTGAATACAGATGACTTGTTTACCTTGGCTAATTCAAAAATGCTTTCACATTAACTTGAATACAAATGACTTGTTTACCTTGGCTAATTCAAAAATGCTTTCACAATAACTTGAATACAGATGACTTGTTTACCTTGGCTAATTCAAAGATGCTTTCACAATAACTTGAATACAGATGACTTGTTTACCTTGGCTAATTCAAAGATGCTTTCACAATAACTTGAATACAGATGACTTGTTTACCTTGGCTAATTCAAAGATGCTTTCACAATAACTTGAAGATGACTTGTTTACCTTGGCTAATTCAAAGATGCTTTCACAATAACTTGAATACAGATGACTTGTTTACCTTGGCTAATTCATAGATGCTTTCACAATAACGTGAATACAGATGACTTGTTTACCTTGGCTAATTCAAAGATGCTTTTCAATAACTTGAATACAGATGACTTGTTTACCTTGGCTAATTCAAAGATGCTTTCATAATAACTTGAATACAGATGATTTGTTTACCTTGGCTAATTCAAAGATGCTTTCACAATAACTTGAATAAAGATGACTTGTTTACCTTGGCTAATTCAAAGATGCTTTCACAATCACTTGAATACAGATGACTTGTTTACCTTGGCTAATTCAAAGATGCTTTCACAATAACTTGAATACAGATGACTTGTTTACCTTAGCTAATTCAAAGATGCTTTCACAATAACTTGAATACAGATGACTTGTTTACCTTGGCTAATTAAAAAATGCTTTCACAATAACTTGAATACAAATGACTTGTTTACCTTGGCGAATTCAAAGATGCTTTCACAATCACTTGAATACAGATGACTTGTTTACCGTGGCTAATTCAAAGATGCTTTCAAAATAACTTGAATACAGATGACTTGTTTACCTTTGTTAATTCAAAGATGCTTTCACAATAACTTGAATAAAGATGACTTGTTTACCTTGGCTAATTCAAAGATGCTTTCACAATCACTTGAATACAGATGACTTGTTTACCTTGGCTAATTCAAAGATGCTTTCACAATCACTTGAATACAGATGATTTGTTTACCTTGGCTAATTCAAAGATGCTTTCCAGTCCTTCAAGTATTTTTCCAATAGCTCCAGATGTACGTATATTTAGTTGATAACTGTATTCAAAATTGTCATCTAGGGAGGTAAATGGGCGGTTTTATGGGCGGAAATTTCGTTTTACGGCGACATGTCAGCGGAGCCCTAAAACAGAATTTGCGACCGTAAAACCGTCGACTTACCTCCCCAAATGACAATTTTCATTACAGTTATCCCAATTCTAATGCACTTATTCAGTTGTTTTGTTAAAAACTGTATTATTTTGCGCAAACCAGTAAGCGCGGCAAGTTGCGTAAAACCAAATGCCAGCCAATAAAATGCGAGGCTACATGATGATGTTGGGTTTCCGACAGTATATCCCAGAATATACTGTCGCAAATTTTTGACGTTATCCAATCAGACGTTGCGTTACATACACAAGTGCATTAGAATGGATATTTATAAGTATTTTCCTGTTTTTATCTTAAAAAAGTATGTTGTGCGTACTCATATTATACCATACTTTATTTTATTGAAGACCGAAAATATATTCTTAAGTAATCCCCAAGCTAACAGTAAAGACCCTGATCTGCAGCATCTGATCCAGATCTACACTGTTTGCCAATGTAACAACACATGAGACGAGTCGATGTTTTACAGCAAGCCTGCTTTGACACGGCATTCTGAATAGCATGGATGTATATGACCATTTCGTGGATTTCGTACAAAGCAGTGATAATCACATGAATATCAACAATGTAAATCTACAATGCTTTAACCCTTATCTTGCTGAATATTCATTTAAGACACACCCATTTCTGTCTATCAACCAATCAAATTACTTGATGTAATTTAATGCTACAAATTCATAAAATAAATGCCAAACAGTAGATCTTGATCAGATGGCTTCTTCAGAAGCCATCTGATCTGGATCTACACTGTTTGCAAAGATAGGGGTTGTCATGAACAGCAAGATAAGGGTTAATAGTACATTAGGACAATCAATCCAAAAAGAGACATACATATGATTAATATGTAATGCCACTAGGACACTAATACAACATATTTTTTTTTCTTGGAGAAATAAATGGGCTGCACTGTGCTTCCACGCAGAGCTGAAACCGACCGAACTTGAATACTGGTTAACTGCTTAGGTATAAGCCTGCCCAGGAAAAGTGATGCGAGTCGGACAGTTCCTAAAACCCTAGCTGTTTCTATGGACGGAAGGGCCTGAGATGTCATTTCGTCTCAGTGTCAGGTAAAAGTCCCACAGAATTGGAAGCAGTGTCTCCAAAATGACCTAAATAGTGGTGACGGGGTCGTTAAACCTCAACTCAAATAAAACAAAAACAATTTTCATATGAGCAACCCTCGCCAGCTCAGTCTGGGTCATCAGGAGGTTGTCGTTCGATACCTGCTGTGGAGGTTGAACATGAAATCTTTTCTAAGATCATCTCTCCCTTCGAATGATTCAAGAAGGGCAGTTGTCAGTTTCTGCACTGTACTGGTTATCCCTGATGTGTAAGCCTGTGCTGGAGAATTTGTTTGATTTGGAGTTTAAGTCTATTTTAGGTCATTTTTGGGCCAGTCAGTTTACCTATCCACACTTTACTGGGCAGGCTTATACGTAAGCAGTTTACCAGTACAGTGCACATTCATTCGCCAGAAACTGACAACTGCCCTTCTTGAATCAGCAGAAGGGAGAGAATGACCTTAGAAAAGATTTCATGAAAAAATGTTGCCGACCCCGGGAGGTATCGAACCCGCGACATCCTGATCACCAGTCTGACGCGCATCCGACTGAACTACCAAGGCCGGCAACTGTGCTGGAGAAGTGGTATGGTAAACTCAATGGCTCGATATAACCTAAAGTGTTGACTGGGATAATAAACTCCAAAACAAACAAAAGCACCAAAATCAAATATGCACCCTAATGAATACCTGGTTTTCAGTGCTGGCTGTTTTATCAGTATCCTGAACTTCTTTCTGGTCGCCACTAGCACCGCCTGCCTCCGACAGCTCAAGTAAATGTGTTATCACATCTGTCCCGGACCTGTAAGTTGGCATCTCCTCTTTCTTCAAGCCCACATCGACTGGAAGATCCTACAATAAAGCGAAATGTAGAAGACGATTCTGCTTTCAAGACTATTAACCCTTGACCTGCTGAATATTTAAATATGCCACACCCACTACTGCTTATCAACCAATCAGATTTCTTGACGTAAATCATTGCAACAAATTCATAAACTGAAAGACAAACAATGAAGATCCTGATCAGATGGCTTCTGAAGAAGCCATCTGATCTTGATCTACATTGTTTCAGAGATAAAAAGTCCGGGCTCAGCAGGACAAGGGTCAAGAGCCCCATTTACCAGTCCTGAATTAGGCTTTCCTTAACCCTTAAGATGCCAAGAAAAACTGCATCTAAAAATGACTCCTAAAAATGTTGTCTATGTCATTTGCTGAATCTTCTTGCAAACTTTCTAACATATTTTTGCATAATGGCAAACAGTGTGGACCCAGATCAGACTGTTCCTCTAGGAGCAGTCTGATCTGGGTCCACACTGTTTGAAAAAAGATTTTCAAAGTAACCAGCAGACAACAAAGCAGATGTTAATTGTGATTTGCATTTTAAGGGTTAAATTTTTATATTCGTTATAAAGACCAACCCACTAAAACACTCCTGGACAGTCCCAAAGGTGGTCTTAATCCTTGTCCTACTAAATAAAGTAATTCTACCACACCCATTTCTGACTATCAACCAATCAAAGCACTTGATATTATGTATTCATTCAAATTCATATACTGAATGACAAACAGTATAGGTCTGGATTGGATGGCTTCTGAAGAAGCCATCTGACCTGGATCTATACTGTTTGCGAAGATAGGGGTTATCCTGTTCAGCAGGACAAAGGTGGTCTTGTAGCAACAGGTGGTCTTATCCTGTTCAGCAGGACAAAGGTGGTCTTACAGCAAACAGGTGATCTTATCCTGTTCAGCAGGACAAAGGTGGTCTTAATGAAAACATGTGGTCCTATCCTGTTCAGCAGGACAAAGGTGGTCTTGTAGCAAACAGGTTGTCTTATCCTGTTCAGCAGCACAAAGGTGGTCTGACTGCAAACAGGTGGCCTTATCCTGTTCAGCAGACAAAGGCTGTCTTGCAGCAAACAGGTGGTCTTATCTTGTTCAGCAGGACAAAGCTGGTCTTACTGCATACAGGTGGTCTTATCTTGTACAGCAGGACCAAGGCGGTCTTACTGCAAACAGGTGGTCTTATCTTGTTCAGCAGGACAAAGGTGGTCTTGTAGCAAACAGGTGGTCTGATCCTGTTCAGCAGGACAAAGGTGGTCTTACTGCAAACAGTGAAACTTCAATGACTCAAACACAGATAGCCTGTTGACCATGGATAATTCAAACTTTCTCTTAACCCATTTTGTACCGGAAACCCCTAAACGGGTCCCTTGGCAAACAGTGCAGGCCCAGATCAGATGCCACAGAATGCGGGTCTGATCAGGGCCTCCACTGTTTGCAAAAAGTTAAGCCATTTTCCAAACAAAATTTGAGGAAAACACAACCTGACACCCCCAAAATTTTGAAATGTGCTCATGCTATATATAAGGAGGAAGATTCCATTTGGTACAACCCAGTTTGTACCGGAAATCCCTAAACGGGTACCTTGGCAAACAGTGCAGGCCCAGATCAGATGCCGCAGAACACGGCGTCTGATCAGGGCCTCCACTGTTTGCAAAAAGTTCAGCCATTTTCGTTACAAAATTTTGAGGAAAACACACCCTGACACCCCTAAATTTTGAAATGTGCTCATGCTATATATAAGGAAGAAGATTCCATTTGGTACATAATGGGTTAAGCTTCTTCCAACAGCTCCCTATATCCATGCAATTAGGATGATTTAGGGAGGCTTTTTTTTTTTCAGTTAAATCTTGAAAAGGCATGTTGTGTGTACTCATTAGAACTGCTTTAATGAGGTGATTTTGGCCCGCTCCCATCGGGGCTTGAAGAAATAGAATGAGCTGCATGATGCTTCCACGCAGAGCTAAAAACTGACCGCACAGGAGTACTGGTAAACTCCATTCTAAGCCTGCACAGGAAAAGTGTTGCGAGTCGGACCGTTCATGCATGTAAACCCTTTTGGTTTCATTGGGCGGCAGGGCTTAAGATGCCATTTCATCTCAATGTCAGGTAAAAGTCCCACAAAATCGGAAGCAGCATCTCCAAAATGACCTGTACAGTGTTGACAGGGATGTTAAACCTCAAATCAAACAAACAAATAATGAGGTGATACTCCTGATATTAATAGTTTGGATAATTCAAAGGATAATTTAAGGAGGCTTTTTTCCCCTTTAATCTTGAAAAGGCATGCTATGTATACTCATTAGAACCACTTCAATGAGGTGATTCCAATTGCTTCAATGAGATGATTCTAACTCTTATCCTGCTGTTCACGCCAACCCTATCTTTACAAACAGTGTAGATCCTGATCAGATGGCTTCTGAAGAAGCCATCTGATCAGGATCTACACTGTTTGGCATTCAGTTTATGAATTTGTAGCAATAAATTACATCAAGTAATTTGATTGATTGATACACAGAAATGGGTGTGGCTTAAATGAATATTCAGCAAGATAAGGGCTAATGAGTACAAACAACATAGTTTTACATGATAGAGATACCTCTATGTCATCCCCTTTGTGGCTCTTCAATTAATTACACCTCAGTGACTTGATTTTGTTTGTTTGTTTGGTTTGAGGTTTAACATCCCCGTCAACACTGTGAATGTCATTTTGGAGACGTTGCTTCCAATTTTGTGGGACTTTTACCCGACATTGAGATGAAATGACTTCTCAAGCCCTGTCGCCCAATGAAACCAATAGGGTTTATTAGCATGGACGGTTCGCCTCTCACCCTGGACAGGCTTAGATCCTCTAAGCGGTTTACCAGTACTGGTGTGAGGGCCGGATTCAGCTCTGCGTGGAAGCATCATGCAGCCCATATATTTCTTCAAGCCCTCACATCCTTTACCCATTGGGTGCTAATGGACTCTTCCATTGCAATATGTTGAACAAGAAGTCCATTTGTCATATAAGGGATGTCAGGCCAATTTTTTTGTTATTATTCTATTTTTGACGGAAAAGTCTGTTTGCAAATAGTGCAGGTCCTGATCAGTTGCTGCATTCTGCGGCATCTGATCTGGGCCTGCACTGTTTGCCAAGGTACCCCTTTAGGGGTTTCCCACATGCAATGGGTTAATGTATTTTATTTTGTTTGAGTTGAGGTTTTACATCACCATCAACACTATTTAGGTCATTCTGAAGATGTTGCTTCCAATTTTTAGGGACTTTTATCCGACATGGAGATGAAATGACATATCTAGCCCTACTGCCTAAATAAACCGCTAGTGTTTAAGAAGCTGTCCGACTCACACCACTTTTCTTGGGCAGGCTTAGACAATCTAAGCAGTTTACCAGTACTCAAGTTCTGTTGGTTTCAGCTCTGCGTGGAAGCACCATACAGCCCAATCTATTTCTACAGGGGCCTGATGGGTGTGGGGAGCCCCAAAAAGTGTTTTTGCCATCAAAGTTGAACTATATGCACCTGTCACATTTCCTGACATTTCTTCTGGGTAGACATTTTTCTTTATTTCCACTTTGCTTTCATGTATGCACACCTCTGCAGGGCCCTGCATACATAGCTCTTCAGAAGGAGTTTTCACTTAAAGGAAAGAATTTGCTCCACAGGAGCAAATTCTTTCCTTTAAGAGCAAACCCCTATTTTTAAAAGAAACAAGAGTTGCCCCATCAAAAATGTGGGGGTAGCAGCCCATAAGCAAAGGGACAAAAGCTTAATCCCATCCTTCAAACTTGCATGTACATCCAAAAGACCTGCTGAATTTGCATATTTGCATGCAGCTTTTCATCGTAATTTTTTGTGGCTTTACTTTTTACCAGCTGGTTATCTGAGTATAGTTTTTTTCTCAAAAATAATAATGATAATACTTTTTTTCTTGAAGACTGACTAGTTCTGTTCTGATCAAAAATTAATTTCATATAAACCAACACTAATTATAAAACAACAATGAAACGTAATGCAAGAAAATAAGATGAAAGATATTTAACCCTTGACCTGCTGAATATTTACATATGCCATGCCCACTACTGATTATCAACCAATCAGATTACTTTATGCACATTATTGCAGCAATTTCATGAGCTGAATGACAAACAATGAAGATCCTGATCAGATGGCTTCTTCAGAAGCCATCTGATCTGGATCTACATTGTTTCAAAGCTAAGGCAGATCCCGGCTCAGCAGGACAAGGATTAACCCATTTTAAACAGAATAAACTCTCTGTGAATATACAGTCAACTCTCTTTATACAACATTTGATGTACCGGTAATGACAAAACTTGTTATAAAGACAATTTTAATGGAACGAATCCTTAGCTCAGGATGAGACGATTAATGGAGATAGTCAAGAATATTGCAATTATTTAATACTCAAAGAAACAAATGTTGTGGATATTTGATAGAATCGACTCTTCGTCCACAACATTTGTTTCTAGAGAGTAATAAAGGAGGGAAAAACTTTAGTAACTTTTATACGGCTCCTTACTGGGATTCTCTAAAGCGGCAAATTCGCTATAGCAGCAAATTGTTAGGGAACAAATATTGTCGTTATAGCGAAGGTCCTTTGTGTGGAGCAAAATCTTAGGGTTGTCAATTTGCGTTATGTATGATACTGCTTGAACTTTTTGCAAATGGTGACGGTCCTGATCAGACTCCACATTCTGTGGCGTCTGATCTGGGGTTGCACTTTTTGTCAGTGCATCCGTTTTGGAGTTTCCTATCTGAAATGGGTTATATAAACACACTGTGTCAAAAGAAAAGCTTTATTTAACCCTTATCTGGCTGTTCACCACAATCTTACCTTTGCAAACAGTGTAGATCCAGATCAGATGGCTTCTGAAGTAGCCATCTGATCAGGATCTTCACTGTTTGTCATGCAGTTTTAGAACTGAATGAATACAATATATCAAGTAATCTGATTGGCTGATAGTTGGTAATGGGTGTGACTTAATTAATATATTCAGCAGTATAAGGGTTAACACAATACAACTCAGGACCCAGTTATGTGAAGGTAATAATGTCGTTACTTAACATATTACTTAAACTTTGAAAATTCGATATAGCCATATAGCCAATATGCTAACATTATTGCAGCTTTCAGTCAATGCAAAAGCTATACTTGTGTGCATTTTTTGTGTGTTCAAAAATAAACACGGAAAATTGGCGAATTCCATTTCTAGTTACTAATGAATATTCGCTCATTGATTTCTGTTTAAAGCTAAATCCTCGTAAAAGGATACAATTGAAACTTTACAACTTTATTCACACCTATTCAGAACTACACCAGCTCTACCTTTTTTGATGGAAAAGTCCAGAATTAAAAGGATAAACGGCCCCTGTCCATCGGGGCTTGAAGAAATAGATGGGCTGCATGATGCTTCCACGCAGAGCTGAAACTGACAGCACACAAGTACTGGTAAACCACTTAGAGGATCTAAGCCTGCCCAGGCAAAGCGGTGTGAGTCGGACCGTTCATGCTTATAAACCCTATTGGTTTCATTGGGTGACAGGGCTTGGGATGTCATTTCATTTCAATCAGTGCGTTCAGAATTCTACCATTGGTACATATTGGTACCGTTGGTAGCCATCGGTATCAATTGGTAGCCTTCGGTGACTGCTGGTATACCGATAGTAATGTTATTGGCAACCAATTCTCCCGCTACTCTATAAGTGAGGTAGCTTTGGTAGCCTCGTTTTGAATCAAGTCATGATGGCGGCATCTCATTCCATTGAGAATGCCAGCAAATAAGAGAACATATAACGTACCTTTTAAGCAAAAAGAATTACTTTCATCGCTGCAAATAAGTACACTGCGCGATAAGGCGGTATTGGGGCACATTTCTCCTATTTTCATATTTTCCTGCAGAAACGTATATGGTACATAAGGGAGGTAACCAATAACCAGCTTCTGTCTAAATATTATAAATGACCGGCGTGCCTGTCAGAGGGTGCAAAAATGAGCATTTTATAGCAACTAAACAAATTATTGGTCCAAGAGACGTGTGTTTCATATTTTTAGAAAGTTTAATTCCTGTTCTGTTGGTGTATTTATTTATTTTATTCTTTTCATTGGTGACCAATAATACCAAAGTCCGTTCAGAATTAATTGGCAACCTAAGGTATGTTTGGTAACCTTCGGTAACTTACGGCAACCATTGGTAGTGAACTGGTTACCAGCTGGGAGAATCTTGAACGCACTCAATGTCGGGTGAAAGTTCCCAAAAATTGGAAGCAACATCTCCAAAATGACCTATACAGTGTTGACGGGGACGATAAACCACAAATCAAACAAACAAACAGCAAAAGTATCCGTGTAACAGATATAGTACCTGCTAGACTACGCAAGTATGAACATTTTGGCCACCATTGAGTTTGTTAAGCTAACAATGCTTTGAACAACTGGGCCCTTGAAAAAACTTTTAACTGCTTCTCAAGAACTTCTATCTCAAAACGTAAGGCAACAAACACACATTCTGCAAGGGAGCTAATCTCTGTAATCATTTAATTTGAGACCACCCACAAAGGGTCTACCGTAATGATCCAAAGTATTTGGACAAAAATGCCTAAGCAAACAGTGACGATCCAGCTCAGACTAAAGTCCGATTAGGGTCTACACTGTTTGCCATTCTGTCTACACCTTTTGACTCATTTAGGAGATTTATGGCAAGTCCTTCAGGTGTCCAATTTTTTAGGATTTTTACGCTTTTCTTTAAGGTAAGAGTTTGCTCCTGTAGGGCAAATTCTTTCCTTTAAGGGGAATGGGATACCTTCATGGGAGGCAACTCCTGCCAAAGTATTTTTGTCTCCCATGTGAATAGGGGTCAACTCTTAAAGGAAAGAATTTGCTCCTGAGGAGCAAATTCTTTCCTTTAAGAGTAGACCCCTTTTTCCCTGGGACAGGGCTTATAGAAAGGTGAAAAGGAAGTCCCAAAAGTTGTCTCCCTTTGAAAAATGGCAGAAAAATCTGCCAGGTGTTCCCATTCCCTTTAAAGAGAAGATCCCTATTGCTAAGGAAGATCAAATGTTTTAAAATTTAAACAGTTGACTCCCTGAAACTGTACTATGTCATCTAATAAAGAACTGAAAATTGAATTCAATATTCATGTATACTCACCACAAAAATAATCTAACCAAACAAGATATATATTTTACACTTATTGGCAGCCAGAAAAAGTGTAATAAATATTTAACTCATTATGCAGCATGTAATATTGTAGCAGGGAATATTCCAACTTTTTTTACTTTGTTTTTCACTTTTTTTCTTTTTTTTTTAAAAAACTTAAAAAACTAGACAAAAGTGCCCAGTGGGGCACATATACCCCCGGCCAGTGCCATCACCTCAGCTGAAACAAGTAGTCATACTGGTTGTTGCTACCAAATTTTAAGTCTCTATGTACAGTAGTTATTGAGAAATCTTTGACACAAAATAATAAAAATATACACTATTAAACAGCAAGAACTACAAAGGGAAATAACTCTAAAAGGCCTGACCCCTTGGCCCTTATTTTCTTTCCCACAATACAACTAGTCATACTGATCATGTTTGCAAAATTTCAAGTTTCTATGTACAGTAGTTATTGAGAAATCTTTGACACAAAATAAAATTTACACTATTAAACAGCAAGAACTACAAAGGGAAATAACTCTAAAAGGCCTGACCCCTTGGCCCTTATTTTCTTTCCCACAATACAAGTAGTCATACTGATCATGTGTGCAAAATTTCAAGTTTCTATGTGAAGCAGTTCCTGAGATATCTTTGACACAATTGTTTACGGACACACAGACAGACAGACAGACAGACGGAAAAGACAAAAACTATATACCCCCATTGCATACTTCGTATGCGGGGGGGTATAAAAAAAAAATTCAGGCTTAAAATTTCATGTGACTCATCTGCTGATGTTTCACATGAAAGGTTAGGCCTTACTTTCCCTGCAAAATAAGGAATAAATATTTGAAAAGTCATCTGCAGTAATTTTGTTTAACACTTATAGGGAAAAATGGTATTTTTCTTTTCCTTCCACTTTCAATACCACTATTGCCATGAAATAAAACTGCAACCACTCGAAAAAAATCATTTAATTGCGTGTCAATGTGATCCACTTAAGTTTTCAGTGAATTCTTGTTGCAAAATTAAGAATGCTGGTGAAGACAATTTTTTTTTTTTAATTTTGGGTTTGAGGCCCTTTCAAGACTATTTCCCTTATATTAAGCCAATCCTTAATCAGAGGTGGGCAAAACCAGATTACCTGAAGAAAAAACACCTACCTTCTGTTGCAGAAGTTGGCATCCCAAATGTGACCCGAATGAGGACCAAACTCATCGCAGTATTAGACCTAATGATTCAGAGTCAGTGGTCTTAACCACTAGGCCATAGAGGCCCATTCTGTATTAGCTATTTAAGGGTTTTTTGGAAAAGGTGGTCAGAAAATTGGCTATAACATTTTTTTTCTTTTTGCCGTTTAGCCCCACTCCCAAAATGAACCTGAAATCTAACACCCATCTTATAAGTATTGTCTACAATATTTACCCTAGGTATTCAGACACCTTAACTCCTTGACATACTTGTTCTTAAATTTGAACTTACACAATTTATGACCCTATGTTGAGTTTTAAAATAGCTGGATGTGTCGCAAATAGCAAAGTCCCTGATAAGACAC